>SZWC01002759.1:150069-163981 GCA_023375785.1 Penium margaritaceum
TCTCTCTCTCTCTCTCTCTCTCTCTCTCTCCCTCTCTCTCTCTCTCTCTCTCTCTCTCTCTCTCTCTCTCTCTCTCTCTCTCTCTCTCTCTCTCTCTCTCTCTCTCTCTCTCTCTCTCTCTCTCTCACACACACACACACACACACACACATGTGTCCCAGCATAATCTCTCTTCTATTCTACATGATAAGAAATTTATCTTCCATATGTTTCTCTTAGTGGATTTGTCTAGTCGATTGGAAGATTATACAACCTCACCATTAAAACATTGTAATTGTAACATGAGTTAACTAATTGTTTTCACAAGAACATATTATAGTTGAAAACAATAATTCCTACATTTTCAATGATATAGCATAGTCTTATTTGTGGTGTATTTGCATGAAATCATATTCTATCCTGTTTGTGTAGTTGGTATGGAAAGTGGATGAAGTAAGGAATGTATCTCCGTGTTTCTCATTACATTTGTTTTGTAGATTTGAGCCAATCATATTTGTTTGAAAGATTTCTAAAAACTTCAAAGAAATATTGTCTTAAAATAGCACATAAGTACTTGTTCAAGCTTCAGAAATTCTTTTCAACAGTTGATGTATGATTGAACAGCTAGACTTATATTCAAGATGTAGGAGGGTAAATACAATTGTAAATGAGCGTATGTCTACCTTCGACGTAATTTCTACAATATGAATTATCTTTCTCACACTCGCTATCCGAATCCCACGCTCGCACCACACAATGTCAATTACCGCTTTGAGCAGCTTTAAACGTTTGACTTGACGACTGTCTACTCACAGTTTCATCGTATAAATTACTATTTTTACGGAATGGCTGTCCTCGTGGGACATACGACGTCACGTACGTCGCTTGAGTTGTCGTAAAGTAGTCTAGTCAGCCCCCACCAGTGTACAGGCGTAGTGCATATGGCGAGTGCACACAGGATGAGTGGGAAAGTGCACTTATCATGCACTCAACGTGTGAACGATCTTTTAAAAAAAATTGAACCGCCAAATAAAGTCTCACTGTTCAGGAAGCAAACCGTCGATGCTTACGAAGTAAGATCGATTTTGAAAGGACGCATAACAAGATGATTTGCGGCAAAAATGAAACGTGACTCGTTCAGGAAGGTCTCAATCCGCTAATGATGGATCGATACGTGTGAATTTGACGTGTAGCAAATCCCTTTTCTTGCGCAAAGCTATGAACCAGTCCCTTTTAATGACGAACCTTGTTTGCATTGATAAATGGTCTATTTTGCAATGTCATTTGAAAACCAATGTTCGATTCTACGTCATTAGATAGAATTCGTTTTCATCTCCAAGATAAAGGCGACGTTGGGTGTACCTGTAGAGTTGCATCAATCTTTTCCGACTTGCTAACATTCGTCCGTTCAGTCGAACGTAAAAATCATATTCATTACCTCATCTTCAGCCAAGTGGTTCTGTCCAGATTTTCGCCATGGACGACATTTGCCATGATTCAAAACTTCCCTCATAATTTTTCGGATTTATCTCTGCAAAGGAGATTTTCCATCCTTCTACATTTTGCATGCAAAAATATGTCACACCGGCCAATCATTTGAGTCAAACAGTCCCGTGACTGGCCATACAATGTGGCCGTCGACGTCTCGGGACCCCCTCACACCCGACAGGCCAGGTTTCAAATGTCAAATCACGTTGGTTTATGACATTTGTTTGATACACTGCATGGCAAACACCACAGGCTTTCTTTTGAAAAAGATATATTTCACCAATTCGTTCGTGCATTTGGTTCATATAAGTTGCACACTTTGTGCATAATAAGTACACTTCCGCACTCATTTCGAGTGCACTCGCCACATACACTACCCCTGTATATATGGGGGTCTCTCTAGACCATATTGCGAGAACTTGAGCGACGAAACAAAAAAAACCGTTTATCAATGAGTTATCAACCATCAATTATGATGTGGAAAGATGCATCAAGCCACAATCGGACGCCGAAACACATTGAATTGGACGAGCAGACGATCCAGATAGTGAGAGTGAGAAAGAAACATGTAGGACATTATTTACATTCTACCATGACGTACCAAGAGAAAACTATCCCGCACATTTCTACATCCTCAAGATAAAAGCTTGGCATTGCCTACATACACCAAAGAAGACAACATTCAAAATGCAAAGATACGTAAATTGAAATGCAAAACGGCTACCTTTACACTATTTCTATGGAACACATGGAGAAACTTTCTCATACAAGTTTCTCTCCAAAGTAAGAAAAAATTACACAATTTTTTCTTTTAGTTTGTTTCAATATGAGATGAGAATTTTTTGTAAGGATAACAGAAAAAAAAAATACGTCGTTTGACACCTTGGGGGTCCATAAATATGGACCCCCAAGGTGTCAAACGACGTATATTAGCTCCACATGCTCAAATCCGTCCTTGGAGAAAATTTGTTTGTACATACAAGACACAATGTAAGGTTTTCTAAGACACATAAGACAAATTAGTGCACTGAGTGCACTCTTAGTGTATTTTTGTATGGAGACCAAGCGCACTCACCATGTACACTAGGCCCACGCACTCGGGTCCTTCCTAGGAAGAGAAGAATTTGGCCATAAAAGAGACAATGGAAGGTTTGCTAGGATACATGAGATGAATGAGTACGCTGAGTGCGCTCTCAGTGAACTTTTATATTGTGAATGAGCGCACTCACACATACACTAGCCCCACACATTGAGGTGCTTCCTAAGAAAAATTGCTTCCGCCATGTATGAAAAAAAGCAAGGTTTGGTTTTAAATATGAGACAAATGAGTGTACTGAGTGCACTCTTAGTGTAATCTTATTTGGTGCCTAAGCGCACTTG
This sequence comes from Penium margaritaceum, assembly GCA_023375785.1. Taxonomy (NCBI): domain Eukaryota; kingdom Viridiplantae; phylum Streptophyta; class Zygnematophyceae; order Desmidiales; family Peniaceae; genus Penium; species Penium margaritaceum. The sequence continues at coordinate 152,917 of SZWC01002759.1, forward strand.
CCACGTGCATTAACCTCACGTACTGGACTTCATCCTACGAAGATACTTTTCCAGCCATATAGGACAAAAGCACACTCTTCTCATACACTATGGAAGGGGAGCAATGATTGGTGTTATCAAATCTCTTCTAAGAGAGCACACTACACATACACACTAAAAAACCAGTGTATAAAATGGCCCCGATTAAGCATACCCCTGCTATCAAGGTCTCCGCTTTGGATACCACATGCCAAGCACTAGGACCAGCACCATCTGGCCTCTAAGACCCTAGCAGCCGAATCCAGACGCAATCGACATTCTTGAGCATGTACAAGATTCTTAGCTCAAGGATAGGTGGGTTATATGTGGATAGAAAGGAGATAATCGTGCATGTGGTATTGACACAATAAAAGAAGTCACGTGTAGTGTCAAAGTAGGACGAAGCAGCACGTGCGGCAAAAGAAATTTATTACAGTTAATAGAGACAACAAGGTGGTGGGTGGTATGGCAAGCATAAGCGGTATTTCATAGTCTGAGCTAGGGAATGCTATGCAAGATTTTTCAGGTGTAGGACACACAAACAAAAGAAACAAAGATGTCATAGACACCTAAGGCAAAAACGCACACATATAATCAACAACGAGAATGGAGGGGCTAAGGATTGTTGTAGACACCATGTGGTTGTCACCTCTAGCTGCAACATTTGAAGGGACTTCATATACCTAGAAAAGTGTGTGGGCCAAAGGAAAAAAATTGGTGTACCTGTAAAATCACACTCGTGGGGTGTGGGTAACAAGCACATTCAAGCACATTAGTCTTTCACATACCTGAATCCCATGTTCACCATGTATTTGACCAAGGCACAATGTTGACTGAAAGGCACATGCAATCAGTTACTATTATTGGCATTCTTTAGCTCTTCAATAAGTTGGGCACGCCAGTGGAACCCCTAGTGCCGGCATTCTAGAGGTAATTCATACCAGAAGTAGCTTATTTAATTTTCAAAACCTCCCCATAACCTCAAAATCTTTTCCCATGACCCGGAGGAGGAAATTCAACGTTTGAATTTTTCCTATGATGATTCAGTGAAAGGAACGACATTACAACCATTACAAATCACACCAAATGGTCATTCCAACACTAGGTGAGAGTGGCATGATTTTGGCGTTACACCCCCACATCATGTGGTGAAGTCAACATTGAAAACTTTGATGGACTACACCTAAAGCACATGGAGGAAATCGTATCATCCATGATGCTATAGACGCATACCAACACATGTCTACTTCATCCAGGCAGGCTTGGTGTGGATGAGTCATTATATGGCAGTCATGTGCACATGTATGATAGCATATTAGTGAAGGAAAAATCCATAATAAAGGAAATCAGATGAATTTGAACGTCGACGGGGATGAAAAGACACCCTACAATAGAGCAAGATCTTATGCAATAAATGATTTAAGATCATGGGCTCCTTTACAACATGCAAAACACCAAGGTCCATGTAGCTGCAAGCACAAAGAGAGATTTTCTATGCTTCATGTCAAGGATGCATGGGATTTCAAGGGATACAAGGGACAAACCAATCCCACTTTCCTAAAATGAGAGGTCTTGATGAGATGGAGTGTGAACAGGATGGACATTTTAAGCCAAAGATAGGATAATAGTAAGATAGGTTGTGATCGTTGTTTGTTGTACATGGACTACCCTACTGCTCTTGGATTTCAACGAATGAAGATTTTAAAACTATGAAATCCATAAAATAGATGCGATTTTTTTAGCTTTGAATTAATTTAGCAGTCCTTAATGGTCAAGTCTACATGAAATGATACCTTGACTTCAACGTTCCACGTGTAGAAAAATACCATCAACGTCCCAAATACCATATCCTTTCAAATCACATATGAGTTTTGAGTTACTGTAATACCTTCTCTTACGTACTTAGTGGATGTCATCTATGCGGTACATCTTGTTGGGGTCATAGCTTGCATCTTATGAGCTATGATTGTTACTACTATTAACGATGTTGATCCATGCTCTGACCAACACCTTCTTTCTTTTCCAAGAATTCACCACACTTTATTCGTATAGACGTCTTTCTTTCCTAATCTTCATTGGTTGTTGCCTCCTCTACCTATACATAAAACATGCCGTCCTTGTGAAATGTGACAACACAAGATAACCGAGATGACATTCTATGGGAGAAGCCAAGCACATTATATTGAATATGGCCATAGGAAGTAACTTAGAACAATAATGGGAACTGGGTTTTATAACGTGTCAATTGAACACTTGCCAGTTGCCACTAGCCATGGTAAGGGCTAGCTAGAGCATATGTTTACAAAATAATCCCTAATCAATGTGATATCCCATTGAGTTTTTCTTCAACAAGACACACTGACTAGCCACACGTCCACGATCAAGATGTAGTTACCCTGATTATACAACTTACTTGGATGGCTTGTATGCACCAGGTTATGGGAGTGAAGCGAAGTACACTAACTAGTGGCCATAGTTCAAATTTACGTACAAGGAGGAGTACTAGAGTGTTTTCACTATCATGCACAACATTATGACCAACGGAGTGTTTTGTGGAGCGTTATAGTTGTATTATCAACGCGACCAAAGATCCACGACTTGAAATATTAGTACTTCACACATGGTAGTTCAGAAAACAGGTAGTACCCACATTTCTCACCATCCTTCAACAGTGGTTTCTATGTTTTGCACGGACAGAGCTCACCCAAAACATAGCATCCTATGTTTCAATAGAGATTTGTGTATCAAAAAGAGGACAAGGGGGTGGTTGCTTGATTTCGATAGAAAACACATCTCTCTCTCTCGATTTTTCAATGTTCTCCTCTGCCAGCAAATCATCCCTGTTTCCCATGAAAACCACTTAAATTTTATATCCCGACTACGTATGGGGTTTAGGGTGTAATTATTGCATGGGCACCTGGTCAGCCCTACAATAGCGAGATCCAACAGGTTCCCTTTCAATGCCCGGAGAGTCTCGAAATCCCCATGCAAACCCAACACAACCCCTCTCAAGACATTCACAACTCCCTCGGAATAGGGGTTTGTGGTTGTTTGACATAAATGGTGACGTCAGCATTTTGGTGCCCCATGCATATGACATCGATGTTGCAATTGTCTCCCTTCCTTTCTGGATGTATCATTGATTTTCTAAGACCTGTGGATATGGTGTCTTTAGAGGGCAAGGTGTTTGATATAGGGTGAGAAATCTCAGAGTCATTAGATATGGCAGGTGTAATGATAATCCTGTGGGTACGGGATTGAACTCCTTCAAATTTTATATGAGCATGATGCTAATGAAGTACCCTCAAGAATCTTCATCGATATGAAGGATGTGTATGTGCATGAATTGGAACGAAGAGTTATTAAGAAGTTGTTATACAATTCAGGCACAACATCGTTATTACCTAAATAAGTTAGGTACTTCACCATTGCGTCTTTGTGTCTTTGTAAGAAATTGATTAACCTCGGCATCATTGCCATGTGAAACCAAGACATTGATTGGTTTTGTTGAAAATTACCAATAAGCTATGAGAGGGAGGTGTAACGGATTTGACGGAATCCTTGGCCGACTAGGCCAAAACCGCATTGCTTGGGGGTCTCCGACCCTCAAGCCATCCCGTCTCACCGCCTACAACCAAGGTGACCCCGCTCGAGCCACGTGGCTCCTTCGACCGGTCGGCGTGGCACTGCCATGCTACACTCCCCCCACTAGGAGTGAGAGCCGCCTCGGCATCTCCGGTAATCCCAACGTGGGATTCGAGCCCTGGAGCTCTGATACCAATGTAACGGATTCGACGGAATCCCTGACCGACTGGGCCAAAACCGCCGTGCTTGAGGGTCTCCGACCCTCAAGCCATCCGGTGTCACCGCCCACAGTCCCAGGTGACCCCGCTCGAGCCACGTGGCTCCTTCGACCGGTCGGCGTGGCACTGCCACGCTACAAGAGGAAACATCATTAGGATCTAGGCAATAATGCCAAACACAAATGATGATGATGATAGACTCAAGAAGATGAGAACATTGGAATGAATTTTTTTACTGTTTTTGACTTCTCTCAAAAATACATTTAATGATTATAGCCTCGTATTCACATAACCTTGAGATGCACATAATATCATACATGCTTTAATACTGTACTATTATTCATAAAGTAATGCTTTATGATCATAAGCTTTAATACATCTACAAAGGATCCCTTAGGAATCATCACATTTTTGTTTATAACTATAATTTAAATATTAGTATGCCCCTCGTAATCACAACCTACTCGAAACACCATAACATTGAAAAACATCACATCCATCCTCGGACATGCCAACATCAACAAACTGAGAAGCGTTGTAACGAGGTGTCCTTGTCCTTTTCAAGCTCTGGCTTCCGGACATCTCCAAGTCTATCTTTCCACTACACCTATGCTCTCCATAAACCAAGGCCTAATCTTCAGAGAGCACAAACTCTAAAAGATGTAGTGTGATTTGTTGTATGAATCCATCTGGAAGAAATTAATAATTTCATGTAGAAGAAAAGGATACAGTCTTGCAAAACTTATCATAGTATTGTATGAGGAAGGGACATCCATCAATCCTTTTAGGAACTACGCTGATTGTTGGAATAATTCCATGCATGATGATGGGACACTCCACTCTAATATGTTTGCTTCATGTATAGAGCTTCCATCCACACCAGGGTGGAATTTTTGTTGCATAGGATAAAAGGTCTCAAACACCAAGAGGAAAAACAAACAACCATTCTCCTCCGCTGGTGTGTTGTCACAAGAAGTTACCTCCACACTGCCTTTAGAGGTATCTTGACTCCAAATGATAGGCAAATTCCATTGTCATGTAAGGAAGGCCTTTTTTGGTAGTCTCACAGACTCCACAAGATGAGAGTACAAAGAAGATAGTATTACGGAGAGAGAACTCAATGCAACATCAACATATTATCTCTTCGTCCCATTTTAACTGGGTGAAAAAGGGCCTACCTTTTGTGCTGGACTAGATTACTTTGCCTCACATACATTTGTGTGGAGCTCTCCCTCGTGCATTCTTGTGATGCTCTTGATATTAAATCCTTTCAGCAGTTATGGACTATTCCAAAAAACGGTTATAGCACTTTACATTTGAGCACATCTTTTTGGGAAAATTTTAGTTAGGTTTCACTTTGGATTTTCTGCTTGACTTCGCCAATAGTCGGTACAAACATGTATAACCGATCAGCTCTTCCTCAAACCCGTGTACACGAAAGTGTATTGGGAAGTTAACAAGAGAGTGAACATTGATCGCTCACGAAAAAACTTATTTATTTCATACAAATACTTTTAATCTTGTCCATTTTTATGAGGAATGTATGCGTATGTTTTAGTCACATGCATCCATGTTGATGATTGTTGAGAAGTCCATTAATTCACGAATGCACTTATTGATACACTGATTGTGGAGCATATGAATTTGGGTCGATTAACTATATCACGGTGCAAAACATCGCCGACACAGGTTTTCTAAGGCCATGCCAGACTGACGTGTCTGTTGTGATGTGGCCAGTCACATTCGAATGACACGGCTCGTGCGCTTGTGTGGTTCGCACAACCAATCATGGAGAAGTCATGACGTGACCACCAGACCATAATTACGTGAGTTTTTTGGTACGAAACATGGAAAATTGGTGATAAGATGGCCTAGACTAGTCTATTAGGTTATACGTGTCAAATTTCATGGAAGCACATCATTGAGCGAAATAGATCCACGAAATGTTTTTAAGCAAATGTCAAGCTCAACATGGTACCATCCCCCTCTAGCCCATCGTTTATGACACACTGTTTCCAAAGATCGTTCATCATGAACTCATTTCATTCAAGGTGTTTCAACAGGGTCAAATGGGAACACTTTATAATGGTGGCATGCCGGATTTGGTTGATAGGTATGGAAAGAGACAGTTTTAACAATGATTTCCATAGACATGATGCCGTATACATGTAGGATGTCACATCTACATGTTGCAACCTTTTTAGGCACCCATATGAGGTTTCATGCTTGTATGCAATATCTCAATGCTACACCTTAATGCGTACGGACCACGTAAGGCTATACTCACATGCTGTAAACATGTTGGGATACTCAGTCATGGTTTGCAAAAACATCCTACCCTTTTCCTTTGTCTGTTGTCTTTGTGTGGGCTCCTCGATATTCACAAAGCCACTATCTTGGACGTTCAACCAAGTTGGGCTCAACTCCCTTCAGAGGAAACACCTTTACCCTTTGTCTCAATGAAATTTTGTTGTGTGTTTGGGTGGGTTTTACTGTGGCTAGTCCGGGCTAACTTTGCGATTAATGCTTGGGTTTGGTACCCACTAATTGATATTTGGTAACGGGAACGGATGCCTTTCGACCACCACGTGATACAAGATGGGATGCATTTCATTTGTGACAAGCGTGGACAATAGGTAGAGGTAGAACCATGATGAGACCTCCTTTCATAAGGGGGTCAAGAAGGGTGTCTGATCGGACATGACATTGGTAGACAGGATATACAATAGGGTACATACCATGGGTAGGTTGTGCCAAGCTTGATGGGCATTTTACATGTTGTAGCATAGTTGGAGGAAAACAAGGAAATGGAAGTATCACCATGTCCCTGGTCAAGGTCATTGATGGTGCTAAGCCGCTTGTTCGAGAGACCATGAGTGGTTTTTTTGTCATAACGATGGACCATAACACGACATTCGAGTGTGTTTATGCCGGGCGGGTTGGGGGAGGAATGGAGGAGCATATAATTATGCATTGTAAGCGGTGTCCCCATGACATAGATAAGCTTGATGCATCGTTGTGCAGAGGTTAAGGCTACTACCTGACAATCCTCACGGGGCCTGGTTTGCGGGCCAGATGTGTCTGTTGTCACACCTTAGAAAATATTCATCTATGAAGTACAAACTGTTGCAGGAATTCCTCCACGACGACACACAACTTTTGTATTGCATCTCCTTGCCCCACTTCCTTGTGCCAAGATGACAAGTTTTAGTACAAAACATGGATGTGCCATCTCATGGCTATGCATCTATGTTATTGCGAGCACAAGCATATTAGGTAAGGAAAGCGGGGGGAGGAAAGTAACCTCGATATGGTATGGCCATATAGGTCGAGACAACATATGGTCAGAGAGCATCATGCACGCACCAAAGTCAAAGCAAAGACAACGAGGTTTTAGCCAAGTGTCACTCTTGTGCCTCATCGTGCACTTGTTGAAAAGAAGGAAAATCATAAAATACAGGCATAGTACGAATTCACATCAAGCCAGGTGCTCAACATGCGGATTGTCTATGGGTGTGAATGCATGAAGAAGAACAATTGTACAAAGTAGTAGATGAGCCCATGCAACCCAAGCGACCCCTCTAACTTGCTTGATTCGTGCTTGTTCCTCTTTGGGAGACTATGTTCGAGGGACAACATATAATTATTTAGCTTGTCGTCGACTGTACTCGCCACGGCCATTGTCAACTGGGACAAAGAAGGATTTGACTAATGTTCTTGTGGCTCGTTTGTCCCATGCAGGAGATGTTCCACTTGGTCCTAGTCGATGCATGGGGAGTTTAACAGTCACCTATGTAGGACCATCGCCCGTCTATGGCAAGAGGTATTAACCTTTGCTTTCTCTAGCCATCCTTCGGAACCTCATTAAATCGGTCGCCTTCGACACAGTCGCGTGCTAACGAGTGGCTAGGTGGGGGAGCAGGGGATTGGGGTATCTTGTACAAGCACCAACTATTAGACTTTGGAGCCACAGCTTGATATGAAAGTGGGATGGTTGAAGGCTATATGATATGCGATGTCTGGGAAGTTTTTTTCGTGTCGTTTTTCCCCCCTTGTCCCCCATACCCCGTATTACACCAGAGATCGAACGTTTTCATGAGAATTTCATGTCAGTGCTCCATGATAGAGAGATAAAAAAAAGTCCCTTCCAATGAACACGAAGTATAAAAGTTCCCATGTGCTAAACATATCTCATTCTTATGTCATAATCATTTCTCACTTGTTCAACGCAATATGGGTTGCCCATTCCTGCCTCATATGGGTGAGCTCGTGTTTTGGATGCCAATACCACCTCCCTCTTCTCCTCCACCCAGAAATCACGGGCCAGATAGAGGGGAGATGGAGATCATGGTGCTTTATGGATACTCGGCCACCTCCCCATTGCAGTGCCTCGGAGGGAGCTGTTGATTTAGTTCATTCTCCTGCTATGAAGAGAAGAACGTAGGCCAAAAACAAGTGCAAGTTATAAAGCAGATGATTTGAGAAATCGAGACACTCGAGTAATACTTGATGAACAATAATCCGGTGTCAGGTGTAAAACTTTTGAGCATATGAATGTAAAATGAAAAAACTAAAATAACCATCAAGCCTCCGGTGCTCATGTCGAGCAAAGTGTCCAAGTTTGCCTTAGGAGGTTTGGATATTTTTGAGGCGGTTCTATATAAATGCCCAGCGACACCGAGAAGCAGAAAAATTAGTATTAAATATTGTTAATATTCGCTATTCAAAGTGGAAAATAGTTTAAAGTTGCTTCAATCCACAAAAGAATTGCATAGCATAAGACAAGAGGTTGGGGAAGGTGGCAAAAACGCCCATTGGATGAGCGGCGTAGGATCCTGGAGGTGGTCAACAGATATGATGGCACAAGGAGTTGAGTTTATGTCTCATATCAGGGAACATAAAATAATACACTTTTTGGTATTAGTTTCCAATCAATTTCAAGGGAATATGGTTGCTATGTCGTTTTGAGTTTGTGGGAGTTTCAGTGAAGTATTTTTTATGAGTAGGATTCCGTTCACGACTGTTTGTTGCGAGACAAGGTAGGTGAGCAGCGGCGAGGGTTTCAAGGGCAGCCGCTTCCACATGTCGTCGTCCGCGGGCAACACTCGAAAAAATCGTTTGAAAAGTCGTCGGTCCGTTCGTTAGTGGTCGATTTCTCGAGGACGTCGTTTCACGATTCAAGTGGTTGCACTGAGTGCGAGACTGATTTCGAAGACTTTTGTTTTTACTTCCCATCACAAACATTGTAGCTTTTCGAGGATTTCACGAGTCCGTACGTTCAAATCGTTTCAAACGCACAAAAACACAAGGGCAAGTCAGTGCAGTGCTGTTCCCGCGTACAGGTCACCAGGTTTTCCACCAATCGTGTTCGCCCTCGGACTCATCGCCCATGACTTGCCACTCCCCAACCTAAAAAGCTACTTCTACCATCGCATCAGCGCCGACATTTCCATCCTGCCAGACGCCGGTCCGCCTGTCCGTTTATGCTATCCGCGTAGTCCGCCATTTTTTATGGCATGCAGCCCCATGCGGCACTGCCGCCTGACTCACCACACCCCACGCGGGCCATCTGCCACCTGCTCGCACGTTGCCCACGCAAGCACCGCTTTTGCAGCAGCCGAGCTCCCTCGGGGCTGCCATGGCGGCACTCCGCACGCAAGTCCCGCAGGGGCCACGCCAGCACTGGCAGCCACCTGGGCCCTGCCCACCCACCTCAGCCGCACCGCCGCCCGCCCTCCGCCCTCCGCCCCTCCACCTCGGCGGCCACATAGGCCCTCGCCTGCGCTCTTTTCCCAGTGTCCACTTGTGTCGCTCGCTCGGCCTCCCACTTTCCATGGATAGTTTCTGCCACGGAGCCCCCTAGTTCCTCCCTCTTGCGTGCTGACGGAGCTTTTGCTTGACCATCTGCTTTTCGGACCGCCGCGAGTCGCGCGCGATGCGCACCGGATCGCGGGCAAACAGTCGCGACTAGCGCTACCGCGCGATAGTGAACAAGAAACCGGATGCCGGCAGGCCGAGGGAGGGGATGGAGAGGTCGAAGACGGATTGAAGGGTTAGCGCTGCCACCACCGACACCTGAAGCAGTTTTGTGAGAACAGGTCGAGAAGTAAAGGAGGAGGAGTACACGCGGTTCCACTGTGGAAAACGGACTAGGGTCGAAATCCTCAGGAAGGACGGGGAGCATCGCAGACGAAGCAGAGCAGACGGAACAGGCACTGCCACCTACTTCCCTTCGCGTAAGCAGATTTTAGAAGCGGAAGAAGAACTCCAAGCACTCCTCCGACGAAGCGTCCCTGTTGAAGGCAAGCCGAGCAAGACGGGTTCCACGGCGGTCGCGCCTTCTGCTGCCCTTCCCTTGTCCCGCATGGACGAGGAAGACGCGCACGCCAAACAAGGTGCCTAGCGCCGACCCGAGTTTCAGTTTCCCTACCCCTTTCGCCCTTTCCGCATGTGCGCCCATTGAGGGCCGTGTAACGTTCGTCATGGGCCGCCGGCACACTGCGAAGTCTGTTCCGCCATCTTTTACTGCGAGGGTGTTGATAGGTTTTTCGAGGAATGGACCTCTCCTCGTCCCAACCTCTCGCTTCAAGCCTCCAAACGCTCGCCTGTCAAGTGTCCGTTTGCCCACACCCTTTCGTTCAGACGCCTCACCTGCTGCAACGTGTTCGCCCCTCCGCCGCCGAAGAGCAGGTGTAGGAAAAGCCTGGGTGGCTGTTGCTCATGCCGTTTTTGGCACCGCCTCGTGTTGGCGATAGCGAAGGGCCGCACGTTTCGGACACTTCTTTCCTCATTTTTCTGGAGACTTGAACCAAGTCAGAGGCAAGCTGAGCGCCTCAAGAGCTCGAACGAACTCGTCATGCTTTCACCTTATCCTCTGCTGCAACCGAGCACTAGTTGTTCGAGCTTGTGTGTTGCTGCCGCAAGCTGATTCTGGCGGAAGCGACTGGAGGACGACGAAGATGTGTGCGGACTAGGGTTCGACGGGCTTGGCTTGTCATGGTTGGGAGTAATGATGCAGAGTGTTCCCCTCCATTCCGAATTGCTTCCCCTTTTTCCTTGACCGTTGACGTGGGTTGGCGTTTGCATGCAGCAGCCGACGCGAACGGGCAGGACGTGTCAGGGCAGTACGCGGACTGGGCGACAGCAGCCATGCAGGTGTGCGTGCTAATGCTTATGTGCGTGTCTGTTTGCGTGTGTGTGTGTGTGTGTGTGTGTGTGTGTGTGTGTGTGTGTGTGTGTGCGTG
>SZWC01002759.1:172551-219813 GCA_023375785.1 Penium margaritaceum
CCCCCCCCCCCACACACACACACACACCCACACACACACACACACACACACACATATGAACATGTACATCTACATCTACATGTACAGCGACATCTACATTGACATGTACATGTTCATCTTTGTCAACATTGACATCTGTATGTATTTCTACATCTGCACCTACATCCACATGTATATCTCCATGTGTACCTATACGTAAGTGAACATCTTCAGTTCTATCTACATTGATATCTACATCTTCATGTACACATCTACTTTACATCTACTTGTACATCTACTTTTTTTTACCTAAATATCTTTATAAGCAAACAAACACACATATATGTATGCACATATATACATATATAATATAAACATACATATCTCTATTGTAGCGAGAGGGTCGTTTCGCTCTAGTAACGCCCTAGTTGCACCCTACTTGCGCTCTACTTGCGTCCTAGTTGCGCCGTAGTTGCGTCCTAGTTGCGCCCTAGTTGTGTCCTACTTGCACCCTAGTTGCATCCTACTTGCCCCCTAGTTGAGCCCTAGTTGCACCTCAGTTTGGCACTAGCTACGTCCTAGTTGCGCCCTAGTTGCGCCCTAGTTGCACCCTAGTTGCACCCTACCTGCGTCCTACATGCATCCTAGTTGTACCCTACTTGTACCCTAGTTGCACCCTACTTGCGCCCTACGTGTGTCCCATGTGTACCCTAGTTGCACCCTAGTTGCGCCCTGATTGCGTCCTACTTGCAGCCTACTTGCACCCTAGTTGCGCCCTAGTTGCACCCTAGTTGCGCCCTACTTGCGCCCTAGTTGCGCCCTAGTTGCGCCCTAGTTGTGCCCTACTTGCGTCCTATTTGCGCCCTAGTTGCGCCCTACTTGCGCCCTACTTGCGCTGTAGTTACGACCTACTTGCGCCCTAGTTGCGCCCTACGTGCGCCCTAGTTGCGCCTTAGTTGCCCCTCACTTGGGCACTAGCTAAGTCCTAGTTGCGTCCTAGTTGCGCCCTAGTTGCGCCGTACTTGCGCCGTACTTGCGCCCTAGTTGCGCCCTACTTGCGCACTAGTTGCACCCTACTTGCGCCCTAGTTGCGCCCTAGTTGTGCCTCGTTTGGATACTAGCTATGCCCTAGTTGTGCCCTAGTTACGCCCTAGTTGCACCCTAGTTGCGGTCTAGTTGTGCCCTACTTGCACCCTAGTAGCTAAGCCTGCACACCGAATCCGGTTCCCGAATCCTAGCCTGGATTCGGATTCGCGGTTCGAATCCACTGACTGGATCCGGATTCGCGGATCCGAATCCAGGATTCACGAATCCTGGTGGATTCCCGAATCCTGACGAATCCAGACGTTTTGAGCCTTTGTTTCACTTAGTGGAGGAGTTAGAGTTCCATGTTGCAGAGTGAAGTTTCTGACATCCTCTCTAGCTCTACACATTTTCTGAAAAGGAGCATGATGGTGGAAAGTGTAGTTTTGTTGCAATGTAGAATAAACTGCCTTGCTCGATGCATTACTGGTAACATGACGAAAGCATGACGGCATGCCTGACCTCCTACATTCTCTACTCACTACCTGCGTCACCATCACATGCATCACCCTCAATATCGCCACGAGCAATGAGCTCATCATCCATGACATCCTCATCGTCAAGACTGTCATCACCCTCTTCAACCTGCTCTTCATGTGCAACCTGCGCCGGTCGACGGAGGAGATTCACACGCTTCTCTTCTTCCTCCAGTTCTGGAGCAACGTCGCCATTGGGTGTGACAGGGAAGTTTGCCAAGAGAGGCTCATTCACCCACGACTTCAGCAGCATGAGATTCTCGATCGTTAGGTCAACCAGTGACTGTCGGAAGTCTGTGATGATGTGCCGACCCAGTGAGAAAAGACGCTCCGATGGTGTGCTTGTCGCCGGAACGGCGAACAAGTCAAGCGCGGCAAGGTGGAAGGTAGGGTAGACTTTGTCGTGCTTCCGCATGTACTTGAGGATGTTGCAGCTACGGCCTTTCTTTGCATCTTTGGCCCAGCTGTCCACCTCCATGTCGAGTGAAGACGGTTCAGAGGGCTGGTGCACTTCCGGTTCGGCAAACATGTCGGCACCAGCATCCTCAAGAGCTGCAGCAAGCACGCTCTGCTCCTCTCTGATTCTCTGGCTGCGGCGAGGCTGAACCTGTCGAGATGTGGCTGACGTGTTCTGGTCCTGTGTCTGGTTGTTACCTGCATCAGAGAAGCAACGACGGTGATAAAATATTTTTAGCACTTCAATTGTCAATGTCTCAGCTCATGTATGTCTGCGATGCGGCCAACCTAGCTCATGTATGTCCGCCATGCATTTTCTATGATGGCTGCCTGGAAACTGAGCATATTCACATTGTTTTTTGGCTGGCAGAAACTGAGCAGATGCATTGACCTTGTATGTTGGCTGGCAGAAACTGAGCAGATGCATTGACCTTGTATGTTGGCTGGCAGAAACTGAGCAGATGCATTGACCTTGTATGTTGGCTGGAAGAAACTGCGCAGATGCATTGACCTTATATGTTGGCTGGAAGAAACTGCGCAGATGCATTGACCTTGTATGTTGGCTGGCAGAAACTGCGTAGATGCATTGACCTTGTATGTTGGCTGGCAGAAACTGCGCAGATGCATTGACCTTGTATGTTGGCTGGCAGAAACTGAGCAGATGCATTGACCTTGTATGTTGGCTGGCAGAAACTGCGCAGATGCATTGACCTTGTATGTTGGCTGGCAGAAACTGAGCAGATGCATTGACCTTGTATGTTGGCTGGCAGAAACTGAGCAGATGCATTGACCTTGTATGTTGGCTGGCAGAAACTGCGCAGATGCATTGACCTTGTATGTTGGCTGGCAGAAACTGAGCACATGCAAATTAAGCATTGGCTGGCAGAACCTGAGCACATGCAAATTAAGTATTGGCTGGCAGAAACTGAGCACATGCAAATTAAGTATTGGCTGGCAGAAACTGGGCACATGCATTGACATTTAATAATGGTTGCCATAAACTGAGCACAAGACATGATTGCAGCAATGTGAACATACCTTCAGTGCCTGTCGTTGATGACGTTGCAGCAGCATCGCCGCGGCTCTGCGAAGTAGAGGCAACTGCTGCTGCTGCAGCGGTTGCTGCGGCCGCTTCCAAAGCAGCTGCAGCTGCCTGCTCCTCCTCGCGGCGTTGCTGCACCTTCACGTTGTATGGGCGCAAAAGATCAAGGACTTTCAGCTGCAATTGTGCGGCGTTGCTGATGCCAAGCTTGGGGTGGATGCGCTCGTAGAAGCGCAGCCGGAACCTTGGGTCAACTGCCGTAGCCAAGACATGCCGCTCGGAGCAAAGTTTCACGTACTTTTCAAGCTTGGTGATGACAGCAACGATGCCTTCCTTCAGTTCGAGCAACAGCTGTTCCTTGCAGTCGAGTCTCCCGGCATTACCGCGGCGCTTCGCCTTCTTCTCAGCAGCTAGCGCCTTCACGAGCCAGCTCTGCATCTTGTCAAGCAGAGATGCGTAGAACGGAATGACCAACGACAGCGTGGGGTACGAAGAGCCGGAGATGTCTTCGGTGAAGCTCTTGAAGGGCTTCAAGATCACCGTCACTTGGCCGATGAGTTCCCAGTCGTCGTAGGAGGGGCGCAACGCAGCACCGTCACGCCCAAACTCTGTTAGCCATGTCTCCAAGACGTCTTTGATGCCGATGACGTGCTCGCACATGTCGAGCGCGCTGTTCCAGCGCGTCTCCGTGTCCAAGTGCAGCGAGAGGTACTTCTGGCCAGCCTCCTTCACCGCCGCCTCCAGCGACTCCTCCCTCATTGGAGTTCGCGTCACAAACACCGCGATGGAGCGGACCTGCTGCAGAATGGAGGAGATGCGGGGTTGCTTGAGGAGGTCACCGACTGCGAGGTTGATGACATGTCCAAGGCACCGAATGTGCCCGGCCTTTGTGAAGGCGTCGTTGTTGGGTATGAGGTGCGCATCAATCATGGAGTCATTCGTGGACTCGTTGTCCACAGTGAGGCAGAACACACGCTCCCACAGGCCCCACTGCTGCAGGGAAGTCCGCAACAGGTTGTAGAGGTTCTCGGCTGTGGCACCGCCAGCGATGCAAGGGAAGGCCAGTGCAATGCTCCGCACCTTGTAGTTCGTGTCGATCCAATGGCCCGTCAGTCCGAGGTACTTCGTGTTGTTGATGGCCTTCCAACCGTCGGTGGTGAAGCTTATGGCACTTGTCACAGCTGCGAGCAACGCCTTGATGTGCGCACGGTATGCGGGGGCAGCCACCTTGATTACGCGTGCGACTGTCATCCTTCCGGGAAGTGCTGCAGCCGGATTTGCGTGTGCGAAGGCCTTCGCCAGCCAGAAGGAGTCCATGGAGGCAAACGACGCGTTTTTGTCGACCACATGCTTCCAGATGCATGCAAGAAAGTACTTTTTCTTGAAGACGAGGCCGACGCCGATGGCACCACGTACGACAGGAGCATTCTCGGGATTAGCGGCTGCGACATCGGCCTTGGCGTTGGCAATCGCACAGCGTGCATCCTCCAGTTTCGCGGCCGCTACCATAGCTTTCAGCTGCGCGTGGCGTTCCTTGTGCACCTTGCGCAGGTGCTTCCACATGGCGGAGGTGGCGCCATCTTTACAGGAGATGGTGACAGGCTTGTCCGGGTGTTTGGTACACAGCAGGCACAAGGCGCGTGCAGGAATCCCGCCAAGCTTTTTGAAACTGCCCCAAACGACGGAGTCACGCCGCTTCCGCTTGTCACCAAGCTCGCCATCCTCAAATGCATCCTCGTCGTCGGAGTCCACTGGTTCTTCATCGCGTGGATGGAGCTCTCCGGGATAGGGGTCGGTTGCAGGATTGTCGGCCATGGTGAATTGCGGGGTCTCACTCTCAGCCTACCAGCGACGGCGGATCCTTTTGACTTGCACCAACAACAATGACAAGAACGTTAGGGTGTGTCACAATCGGCGACGGGGGGGGCAGGGGGGAGGGGGGCGTCAGACGAGGTGTTTGCGAGGCCGCCCAGGTTTTCGGCGGAAACGTGCGCGGCTCGGGAACCAAGGCGCCTCGGTCGCGAGGGCTAACGTCGTTCACAAATTCCGATGTTTGAACCGTTGGATACTCTAGACGTGTTGGACGCACGCGGAATCTTTACCTAGCCCAAGGGCCATTCACGTTACCACGTGGTTGGTCCACATTTCACATATCAAAAGAACAACTTCATGTGGCCAATCGTGGACTCTCTGACATGGTGTNTAGCCATGGGAGGCTGTGACACCATGACAAGTGGCGCACTCAACGGACGGAGTGCGATAGCGGAGCCAACTTTCCGGGAGCCGACAACAGGGAGCTTGCTTTCCGCCGCGCCCCCGTCGGCGGAGAAGTCCGCACCGACGGGGATTTGACTTGAGAAGTCCGCGAATTCCCTCCCCCCCCCCCCCCCCCCCCCCCCCCCCCCCGGGTGGATTCGCCAGAGGATTCGGGAATCCCCAAACAAGACCCGCGTCTGGATCCTGATTCGTGAATCCGGATCCGGATTCGGGATTCGTGAACCGGGTTCACGAATCCGTGGATTCGTGTGCAGGCTTACTAGTAGCGCCCTAGTTGCACCCTAGTTGCGCCCTACTTGCATCCTACTTGCATCCTACTTGCGCACTAGTTGCGCCCTAGTTGCGCCCTAGTTAAGCCCTACTTGCTCCCTACTTGCACTCTAGTTGCGCCCTAGTTGCGCCCTAGTTGCACCTCAGTTGGGCACTAGCTACGCCCTAGTTGCGCCCTAGTTACGCCCTAGTTGCGCCCTACTTGTGCCCTACTTGTGCCCTGCTTGCGCCCTACATGCGCCCTAGTTGTACCCTAGTTGCGCCCTAGTTTTGCCCTAGTTACGCCCTAGTTGCACCCTAGTTGCGCCTCAGTTGGACCCTAGCTATGCCCTAGTTGGGCCATATTTGCGTCCTAGTTGCGCCCTACTTGCGCCCTACTTGCACCCTAGTTGCGCCCTAGTTGTGCCCTAGTTACGCCTCAGTTGCACACTAGCTACGTCCTACTTGCACCCTAGTTGCGCCCTGGTTGTGTCCTAATTGTACCCTAGTTGCGCCCTAGTTGCACCCTACTTGCGCTCTACTTGCGTCCTAGTTGCGCCGTAGTTGCGTCCTAGTTGCACCCTAGTTGTGTCCTACTTGCACCCTAGTTGCATCCTACTTGCCCCCTAGTTGAGCCCTAGTTGCACCTCAGTTTGGCTCTAGCTACGTCCTAGTTGCGCCCTAGTTGCGCCCTAGTTGCACCCTAGTTGCACCCTATCTATATCCTACATGCATCCTAGTTGTACCCTACTTGTACCCTAGTTGCACCCTACTTGCGCCCTACGTGTGTCCTATGTGTACCCTAGTTGCACCCTAGTTGCGCCCTAATTGCGCCCTACTTGCAGCCTACTTGCACCCTAGTTGCGCCCTAGTTGCACCCTAGTTGCGCCCTACTTGCGCCCTACTTGCGCCCTAGTTGCGCCCTAGTTGTGCCCTACTTGCGTCCTATTTGCGCCCTAGTTGCGCCCTACTTGCGTCCTACTTGCGCTACAGTTACGACCTACTTGCGCCCTAGTTGCGCCCTACGTGCGCCCTAGTTGCGCCTTAGTTGCCCCTCACTTGGGCACTAGCTAAGTCCTAGTTGCGTCCTAGTTGCGCCCTAGTTGCGCCGTACTTGCGCCGTACTTGCGCCCTAGTTGCGCCCTACTTGCACAATAGTTGCACCCTACTTGCGCCCTAGTTGCGCCCTAGTTGTGCCTCGTTTGGATACTAGCTATGCCCTAGTTGTGCCCTAGTTACGCCTTAGTTGCACCCTAGTTACGGTCTAGTTGTGCCCTACTTGCACCCTAGTAGCGCCCTAGTTGTACCCTAGTTGCGCCCTACTTGCGTCCTACTTGCATCCTACTTGCGCCCTAGTTGCGCCCTAGTTCAGCCCTACTTGCTCCCTACTTGCACTCTAGTTGCGCCCTAGTTGCACCTCAGTTGGGCACTAGCTACGCCCTAGTTGCGCCCTAGTTACGCCCTAGTTGCGCCCTACTTGTGCCCTACTTGTGCCCTACTTGCGCCCTACATGCGCCCTAGTTGCGCCCTAGTTGTGCCCTAGTTTTGCCCTAGTTACGCCCTAGTTGCACCCTAGTTGCGCCTCAGTTGGACACTAGCTACGCCCTAGTTGGGCCATATTTGCGTCCTAGTTGCGCCCTACTTGCGCCCTACTTGTACCCTAGTTGCGCCCTAGTTGTGCCCTAGTTACGCCTCAGTTGCACACTAGCTACGTCCTACTTGCACCCTACTTGCGCCCTGGTTGCGCCCTAATTGGACCCTAGTTGCACCCTAGTTGCACCCTACTTGAGTCCTACGTGCCCCTTAGTTGCGCCCTAGTTGTGCCCTAGTTGCGCCCTACTTGCGCCCTACTTGCGCCCTACTTGCGCCCTAGTTGCACCCTAGTTATATCCTACTTGCGTCCTACTTACGCCCTAGTTGCGTCCTAGTTGTGCCCTAGTTGCGCCCTACTTAAGCCCTACTTGCACCCTAGTTGCGTCCTAGTTACGTCCTAGTTGCGTCCTCGTTGTGTCCCACTTGCGCCCTAGTTACGTCCTACTTGTACCCTAGTTGCGCCCTAGTTACGCCCTATATACGCGCTACTTGCGCCCTGGTTGCGCCCTCCTTACGCCCTAGTTGGACCCTAGTTGCGTCCTAGTTGCACCCTAGTTTTGCTTCACTTGGGCACTGGCCACGCCCTAGTTGCGACCTAGTTGCGCCCTAGTTGCGCCGACGTTAATCCTAGTTGTGCCCTATTTGCGCCCTTGTTGCGCCCTACTTGCCCCCAAGTTACGCCCTAGTTGTGCCTTGGTAGTACCCTACTTGCATCCAACTTGCCCCCTACTTGCACCCTAGTTGCACCCTAGTTGCGTCCTAGTTGCACTCTACACGCACTTTGCGCCCTACTTGCGTCCTAGTTGCGTCCTAGTTGCATCCTACTTGCGTCCTACTTGCGTCCTACTTGTGCCCTAGTTGCGTCTAGTTGTGCCCTAGTTTCATCCTACTTGCGGCCTAGTTGCACCCAAGTTGCACCTCAGTTTGGCACTAGCTACGCCCTAGTTGCGCCCTAGTTGTGCCCTAGATGCGCCCTAGTTATGCCCTACTTGCACCCTACTTGTGCCCTAGTTGTGCCCTACTTATGCCCTAGTTGAGCCTGACTTGTGCCCTAATTGCATCCTGGTTGTGCCTCAATTAAGCACTAGCTACGTCCTAGTTACGCCCTAGTTGCACCCTAGTTGCGCCCTACTTGCACCCTAGTTGCGCCCTAGTTGTGCCCTAGTTGCGCCCTAGTTGTGTCCTATTTGTGTCCTAGTTGCGCCCTAGTTGCACCATATTTGCGCCCTACTTGCGTCCTACTTGCACCCTAGTTGCGCCCTAGTTGCGCCCTAGCTGCGCCCTACTTGCACCCTACTTGTGCCCTAGTTGCGCCCTAGTTGCACCCAAGTTGTGCCCTACTTACGCCCTATTTATGTCCTAGTTGGGACCTAGTTGCATCCTAGTTGCGCCCTAGTTACGCCCTCCTTGTGCCCTAGTTGCGCCCTACTTGCGTCCTAGTTACGCCTCAGTTTGTCACTAGCTACGTCCTAGTTTCACCCTAGTTGCGCCCTATGTTCTCCCTATTTGCGCCCTACTTGCGCCTACTTGTGTCCTAGTTGCGCCCTACTTGCGCACCAGTTGCATCCTAGTTGCACCCTAGTTGCGCCTTAGTGTGCCCTAGTTGCACCCTAGTTGCGCCTCAGTTGGGCACTAGCTACGCCCTAGTTGCACCCTAGTTGCGCCCTGGTTGCGTCCGAGTTATGCCCTAGTTGCGCCCTACTTGTGCCCTAGTTGCGCCCTACTTGCGTCCTAGTTGCGCCCTAGTTGCGCCCTAGTTGTGCCCCAGTTGCGGCCTAGTTACACCCTAGTTGTGTCCTACTTGCGCCCTACTTGCGTCCTAGTTGCGCCCTAGTTGCGCCCCAGTTGCGCCCTACTCGCGTCCTACTTGTACCCTAGTTGCGCCCTAGTTGCACCCTAGTTGCGTCCTACTTGTGCCCAACTTGCATCCTCCTTCCACCCTTGTTGCGCCCTAGTTGCGCCCCACTTGCGTCCTACTTGCGCCCTACTTGCGCCCTAGTTACGTCCTAGTTGTACCCCAGTTGCGCCCTACTTGCGCCGTACTTGCACCCTAGTTGTGCCGTAGTTGCGTCCTAGTTGCACCATACTTGCGTCCTACTTGTACCCTAGTTACGCTTTAGTTGCGACCTAGTTGCGCCCTACTTACACCCTACTTGAGCCCTATTTGTGCCCTAATTGCGCCCTAATTGTGCCCTATTTGCGCCCTACTTGTGCCCTAGTTGCGCCCTAGTTACACCCAAGTTGTGCCGTACTTGTGCCCTATTTGCGCCCTAGTTGCAACCCTTTTTCTTCCTAGTTACGCCCTAGTTACGCACAACTTGCGCCCTAGTTACGCCCTACTTGCGCCCTAGTTACGCCCTAGTTGCGCCTCAGTTGGGCACTAGCTAAGCCCTTGTTGTGCTCTAGTTGCACCCTAGTTACGCCCTAATTGCACCGAACTTGCGCCCTACTTGCCCGCTAGTTACGCCCTACTTGCACCCTGGTTGCACCCTAGTTGCGCCCTAGTTACACCCTAGTTGCACCTCAGTT
The DNA here is from genome assembly GCA_023375785.1 of Penium margaritaceum. NCBI lineage: Eukaryota > Viridiplantae > Streptophyta > Zygnematophyceae > Desmidiales > Peniaceae > Penium > Penium margaritaceum. The sequence goes on from SZWC01002759.1 coordinate 182,236, forward strand.
GGACTCTAGCTACGTCCTAGTTGCGCCCTAGTTGCACCCTAGTTGTCCCCTAATTACGGCCTAATTGCGTCCTACTTGCGCCCTAGTTGCGCCCTAGTTGCATCCTACTGGCGTCCTACTTGCGCCCTTGTTACGTCCTAGTTGCGCCCTAGTTGCACCTTACTTGCACTATACTTGCACCCTACTTGCGTCCTAGTTGTGTCCTCGTTGTACCCTAGTTATGCCCTACTTGCGCCCTAGTTGCGCCCTACTTGCACCCTAGTTGTGCCTTAGTTGTGCCTTACTTACGCCCTAGTTGCGCCCTACTTGCACCCTTGTTGCGCCCTACTTGTGCCCTAGTTGCATCCTAGTTGTGCCTCAGTTGGACACTAGCTACGCCCTAGTTGCACCCTAGTTGCGCCCTAGGTTCTCCCTAGTTGCGTCCTAATTTCGCCTACTTTTCCCCTAGTTGCGCCTTACTTGTGCACTAGTTACGTCCGAGTTGCAGCCTAGTTGCGCCTTAGTTGCGCCCTGGTTGCACCCTAGTTGCACCTCAGTTGGGCACTAGCTACGCCCTACTTGCACCCTAGTTACGCCCTGGTTGCGCCCGAGTTACGCCCTACTTGCGCCCTACTTGTGCCCTAGTTGCGCCCTGCTTGCGTCCTAGTTGCGCCCTAGTTACGCCCTAGTTGTGCCCCAATTGTGTTCTAGTTGTGCCCTAGTTGCCTCCTACTTGCGTCCTTCTTGGGTCCTTATTGTGCCCTAGTTGCGTCTTAGTTGTGCCCTACTTGCGTCCTACTTGTGCCCTAGTTGCGCCCTAGTTGCGCCCTAGTTGCGTCCTACTTGCGTCCTACTTGTGTCCTACTTACGCCCTTGTTGCACCCTGGTTGCGCCCTAGTTGCGCCCTACTTGCGCCCTACTTGCGTCCTATTTGCGCCCTTGTTGCACCCTTGTTTTCCCTAATTGCGCCCTACTTGCACCCTACTTGCACCCTGCTTGCGCCCTACTTGCACGCTAGTTGCGCCCTAGTTGTGCCCTAGTTACGCCCTACTTGCGCCGTACTTGTTCCCTAGTTGTGCCCTAGATGTGTCATAGTTGCGCCCTAGTTGCGTCCTACTTGTGCCCTAGTTACGTCCTACTTGCACCCTACTTTCGCCCTAGTTGCACCCTAGTTGCACCCAAGTTGTGCCCTACTTGCGTCCTATTTGCGCCCTAGTTGCGACCTAGTTGCGCCCTAGTTGCGCCATAGTTACGCCCTACTTGCAGCCTAGTTACGGTCTACTTGCGCCCTAGTTGCGCCCAAGTTGCGCCTCAGTTGGGCAAAAGCTATGCCCTAGTTGCGTCCTAGTTGTGCCCTAGTTGTGCCCTACTTGCACCCTAGATGCGCCCTACTTGCGTCCTACTTGTGTCCTAGTTGCGCCCTAGTTGCACCCGACTTGCGCCCTAGTTGCGCCCTAGATGCACCTTAGTTGTGCACTAGCTACGCCCTAGTTGTGTTCTAGTTACGCCCGAGTTGTACCCTAGTTGCACCCTACTTGCGCCCTAGTTGCACCCTAGTTGCGCCCTAGTTGCACCCTAGTTGCATCCTAATTGCGCCCTACTTGCGTCTTTTTTGCGCCTTAATTGTACCCTAGTTGCGTCCTATTTGCGCCCTACTTGCACCTTACTTGGACCTTAGTTGCGCCCTAGTTGGGCCTTACTTGTGCCCTAGTTGCGTCCTAGTTACACCCAAGTTGTGCCCTACTTGCGCCCTATTTGCGCCCTAGTTGCGACCTAGTTACGCCCTAGTTGCGCCCTAGTTGTGCTTTACTTGCGCCCTAGTTGCGCCCTAGTTACGCCTTAGTAGGGTACTAGCTAAGCCCTAGTTGCGCTCTAGTTGCACCCTAGTTACGCCCTAGTTGTGCCGTGCTTGCACCCTACTTGCGCCCTTGTTACGCCCTACTTGCGCCCTAGTTGCACCCTACTTGCGCCCTAGTTGCACCCTAGTTGCGCCTTAGTTGGACACTAGCTACGACCTATTCGTGCCATAGTTGCGTCCTACTTGGGCCCTAGTTATACCCTACTTGCGTCCTACTTGCATCCTAGTTACGCCCTTTTTGCGCCCTAGTTGCGCCCTACTTGCACCCTACTTGCACCCTACTTGTGCCCTACTTGCGCCTTACTTGTGCCCTAATTGCGTCCAAGTTGTGCCCTTGTTGCATCCTTGCGCCGTACTTGCACCCTAGTTGCGCCCTTGTTGCGCCCTAGTTCCACCCAAGTTGTGCCCTACTTGTGCTCTATTTAGGCCCTAGTTGCGACCTAGTTGTGCCCTAGTTGCGCCCTAGTTACGCCCTACTTGCGCCCTAGTTGCGACATACGTGCGCCCTAGTTGCACCCTAGTTGCACCTCAATTGGGCACGAGCTACGCCCTAGTTGCATCCTAGTTGTGCCCTAGTTGTGCCCTAGTTACGTCCTAGTTGCGCTCTACTTGCATCCTACTTGCGCCCTAGTTGCGCCCTAGTTGCGCTTCAGTTGAGCACTAGCTAAGCCCTCGTTGTGCCCTAGTTGCGCCCTAGTTACACCCTAGTTGTACCCTACTTGCGCCCTGCTTGCTCCATTGTTGCGCCCTACTTGCACCCTAGTTATGCCCTTCTTGCATCTTACTTACGCCCTATTTGTGCCCTAATTACGACCTAGTTGCTCCCTACTTGCGTCCTACTCGTGGCCTACTTGCACCCTAGTTGCACCCTAGTTGAGCCCTACTTGTGTCCTAGTTGCGCCCTAGTTACACCCAAGTTGTGCCCTACTTCCGCCCTATTTGCGTTCTAGTTGCGACCTAGTTGCACCCTAGTTGCGTCCTAGTTACGCTCTACTTGCGCCCTAGTTGCGTCCTACTTGCGCCCAAGTTACGCCCTAGTTGTGCCTCAGTTGGACACTAGCTAAGCCCTAGTTGCGCCCTAGTTCCGCCCTAGTTAGGTCCTAGTTGCGCCGTACTTACGCCGTACTTGCGCCCTAGTTACGCCCTACTTGCGCCCTATTTGCACCCTACATACGCCACAATGGGGTACTAGCTACGCCCTAGTTGCGCCCTAGTTGCACCCTAGTTTGCTCTAGTTATGACCTACTTGCGTTCTATTTGCGCCCTAGTTACGCCCTAGTTGCGCCCTAGTTGTGCCCTACTTGCATCCTACTTGCACCCTAGTTGCGCCTTAGTTGCACCCTAGTTGTATCCTACTTGCGCCTTACTTGCACCCTACTTGAGTCCTATTTGTGCCCTTGTTGCGCACCCTAGTTGCGCCCTACTTGCGTCCTGGTTGTGCCCTACTTGTGCCCTACTTGGACCCTAGTTGTGCCTTAGTTGCTTATTAGTTGTGCCCTAGTTGCGCCCTACTTGCGCCCTAGCTGCGCCCTACTTGCACCCTAGTTGCGCCTGAGTTGCGCCTCATTTGGGCACTAGCTACGCCCTAGTTGCACCCTAGTTGCGTCCTGGTTGTGCCCAAGTTACGCCCTACTTGCGCCCTACTTGTGCCCTAGTTGTGTCCTACGTACACCCTAGTTGCGCCCTAGTTGCATCCTACTTGCGCCCTAGTTGCGCCCTACTTGCATCCTACTTGCACCCTAGTTGCGCCTGAGTTGCGCCTCATTTGGGCACTAGCTACGCCCTAGTTGCACCCTAGTTGCGTCCTGGTTGTGCCCAAGTTACGCCCTACTTGCGCCCTACTTGTGCCCTAGTTGTGTCCTACGTGCATCCTAGTTGCGTCCTAGTTGTGCCCTAGTTGTGCCCCAGTTGCATCCTAGTTGCGCCCTAGTTGCATCCTACTTGCGTCCTACTTACGTCCTAGTTGGGTCCTAGTTGCACCCTAGTTGCGCCCTACTTGCGCCCTACTTGCGCCCTACTTGCGCCCTAGTTGTACCCTACTTGCACTCTACTTGCGCCCTACTTGCGCCCTACTTGCGCCCTAGTTGTGTCCTACGTGCATCCTAGTTGCGTCCTAGTTGTGCCCTAGTTGTGCCCCAGTTGCATCCTAGTTGCGCCCTAGTTGCATCCTACTTGCGTCCTACTTACGTCCTAGTTGGGTCCTAGTTGCACCCTAGTTGCGCCCTACTTGCGTCCTACTTGTGCCCTAGTTGCGCCCTAGTTGCGCCCTACTTACACCCAACTTGCGTCCTACTTGCGCCCTTGTTACGTCCAAGTTTCACCCTAGTTGCACCCTACTTGCGCCCTACTTGCGCCCTACTTGCGTCCTAGTTGCACCCTACTTGCACCCTACTTGCGCCCTACTTGCGCCCTGGTTGCCGTATTTGCGCCCTAGTTGCGCCCTAGTTGCATCCTACTTGCGCCCTAGTTGTGCAAGTAGGGCAAAGCGCCCTACTTGCGTCCTAGTTGCACCTCAGTTGGACACAAGCTACGTCCTAGTTGTACCTCAGTTGGACACAAGCTACGTCCTAGTTGCACCCTAGTTGCGTCCTAGTTGCACCCTAGTTGCGCCCTAGATGCGTCCTAGTTGCATCCTACTTGCGCCCTACTTGCGCCCTAGTTGCGCCCTAGTTGCGCCCTAGCTGTCGCCTAATTGCGTCCTACTTGCATCCTACTTGCGCCCTACTTGCGCCCTAGTTGCGCCCTAGTTGCACGCTAGTTGCACCCTAGTTGCACCCATGTTGCGCCCTCGTTGCGCCACACTTGCATCCTGCTTGCACCCTAGTCGCGCCCTAGTTGCGCCTGTGTTGCGCCCTTGTTGTGCCCTACTTGCACCCTAGTTGCGCCATACTTTGCACCCTAGTTGCGCCCTAGTTGTGCCTCCGTTGGGTACTAGATACGCCCTGGTTGCATCTTAGTTGCATCCTAGTTGCACCATAGTTGCGCCCTAGATGTGCCCTAGTTCCGCCCTACGTGCACCCTACTTGTACCCTAGTTACGCCCTAGTTGCGCCTTGGTTGCGCCCTACTTGCACCCTACATGTGCCCTAGTTGTATCCTAGTTGCGCCCTAGTTTCACCCTACTTGCGTCCTACTTGCGGCCTACTTGTGCCCTAGTTGCACCCTAGTTGCGCACTAGTTGCGCCCTAGTTGTGTCCTACTTGTGTCCTAGCTGCGCCCCAGTTGAGCACTAGTTGCACCCTACTTGTGCCCTAGTTGCGTCCTACTTGCATCCTTTTTGCGCCCTAGTTGCGTCCAAATTGTGCCCTACTTGTGCCCTATTGGCGCCCTACTTGCGCCCTACTTGCATCCTACTTGTGCCCTAGTTGCGCCCTAGTTGCACCCTAGTTGTGTCCTCGTTGCGCCTCAGTTGGGCACTAGTTACGCCCTAGTTACGCCCTAGTTGTACCGTAGTTGCGCCCTTTTTTGTACCCTACTTGCGTCCTATTTGTGCCCTACTTGCGCCCTAGTTGTGCCCTAGTTGCTCCCTAGTTGCACCCTAGTTGCGTGTAGTGCGCATATGTTACGCCTCAGTTGGACACTAGCCATGTCCTATTTTTGCCCTAGTTGCGTCCTAGTTGGGCCCTAGTTGCGCCCTAGTTGCGCCTTAGTTGCGCCTCAGTTGGGCACTAGCTACGGCCTAGTTGTGCCCTAGTTGCTCCCTAGTTGGGTCTTAGTTGCGCCCTAGATGCGCCCAAGTTGCGCCCTACTTGCGCCCAACTTGTGTCCTAATTGCACCCAAGTTGTGCCCTAGTTGCGCCCTATTTGTGCCCTACTTATGTCCTACTTGAGCACTAGTTACGCCCTAGTTGTGTCCTAGTTACTTCCTACTTGTACCCTACTTACGCCCTAGTTGCGCCCTAGTTGTGTCCTAGTTGTGCCCTACTTGCGCCCTTCTTGCGCCCTACTTGTGCCCTAGTTGCACCCTAGTTTCTCCCTAGTTGCGCCCTAGTTGTGCCCTACTTGCGCCCTAGTTGCACCCTACTTGCACCGTAGTTGTGCCCTAGTTGTGCCTCACTTGGGCACTAGCTACGCCCTAGTTGTGCCCTAGCTGCGCCCTAGTTACACCATAGTTGCGCCCTACTTGCGCCCTACTTGCACCCTAGTTACATCATCCTTGCGCCCTAGTTGTATCCTAGTTGTGCCCTAGTTGCGTCTGAGTTGGGCACTAGCTATGTCCTAGTTGCGTCTAAGTTGCGCTCTAGTTGTGCACTAGTTGTGCCCTAGTTGTGCCCTAGTTGCGTCCTAGTTGCGCCCGTCTTGCGTCCTAGTTGCGTCCTAGTTGCATCCTAATTGCGTCATAGTTGCACCGTACTTGCGTCCTCCGTGCGTCCCAGTTACGCCCTAGCTACGCCCTAGTTGCGCCCTACTTGCGTCCTACTTGTGGCCTACTTGCGCCTTAGTTGCACCCTAGTTGCACCCTAGTTGTACCCTAGTTGCACCCTACTTGCACCCTACTTGCACCCTACTTGCGCGCTAGTTGCGCCCTAGTTAAACCCTAGTTGCATCCTAGTTGCGTCCTAGTTGCGCCCTAGTTGCGCCCTACTTGCATCCTAGTTGCGCCCTAGTTGCATCCTAGTTGCGCCCTACTTGCGTCCTACTTGCGCCCTACTTGCACCCTAGTTGCACCCTAGTTGTGCCCTAGTTGCATCCTACTTGCGCCCTACTTGCATCCTACTTGCGCCTTACTTGTGTCCTAGTTGCACCCTGCTTGTGCCCTAGTTGCGCCCCTAGTTGCACCCTAGTTGCGCCCTAGTTGCGCCTCAGTTAGACACTAGCTACGTCGTAGTTGTGCCCTAGTTGCACCCATGCGCCCTACTTGTGTCCTACTTGCACCCTACTTTTGCCCTACTTGTGTCCTAGTTCCGCCCTAGTTGCACCCTAGTTGCGTCCTAGATGCGTCCTAGTTGCGTCCTAGTTGCGCCTCGGTTGGGCACTAGCTACGCCCTAGTTGCGCCCTAGTTGCACCCAAGTTGCACCTTACTTGCACCGTATGTGCATCCTACTTGTACCCTAGTTGCGCCCTAGTTATGCCCTAGTTGCTCCCTAGTTGCATCCTAGTTGTGCCTCAGTTGGGCACTAGCTACGTCCTAGTTACGCCCTTGTTGCACCCTGTTGCGCCCCTGTTGCATCCTAGATGCGCCCTAGTTGCGCCCTATTTGCGTCCTACTTGCATCCTACTTGCACCCTGGTTGTGCCCTAGTTCCGCCCTAGTTGCGCCCTTCTTGCGCCCTACATGCGCCCTACTTGCGTCCTAGTTGTGCTCTAGTTGTGCCCTAGTTGCGTCCTACTTGCGCCCTACTTGTGCGCTAGTTGCACCCTAGTTGCACCCCAGTTGCACCCTAGTTGCGTCCTACTTGTGCCCTAGTTGTGCCCTACTTGCGCCCTAGTCGCGCCTTATTTGCGCCCTACTTGTGTCCTACTTGCGCCCTACTTGCACCCTACTTCCGTCATACTTGCACCCTACTTGCGTCCTAGTTGCACCGTAGATGCGCACTAGTTGTACCCTAGTTGCGCCTCAGCTGGACATTAGCTATGCCCTAGTTGCACCCTTGTTGCGCCCTAGTTGTGCCCTACTTGCGCCCTAGCTGCGCCCTACTTGCGCCCTAGTTGTGCCCTAGTTTCTCCCTAGTTGCGTCATAGTTACGTCCTAGTTGCGCCTTAGTTGGACACTAGCTACGCCCGAGTTGTGCCCTAGTTACGCCCTAGTTGCGCCCTACTTGCGCCCTACTTGCATCCAACTTGCGCCCTAGTTGCGCCTTAATTATCCCCTAGTTGTGCCTCAGTTGGGCACTGGCTAACCCTAGTTGCTCCCTAGTTGCGCCCTAGTTATGCCCTAGTTGCGCTCTAGTTGGGCCCTACTTGCGCCCAACTTGCGCCCTAATTGCGCCCTAGTTGCACCCTAGTTGCGACCTACTTGCGCCCGACTTGCGCCCTTCTTGCGCCCTAGTTGCGCCCCAGTTGCGCCCTAGTTGCGTCCTACTTGTGCCCTACTTACGCCCTAGTTGCACCCTAGTTGTGTCCTAGTTGCGTCCTACTTGCACTCTACTTGCGTCCTAGTTGTACCCTAGTTGTGCCTTAGTTGCGCCCTAGCTGTGTCCTACTTGCGCCCTAGGTGTGCCCTACTTGTGCCCTAGTTATGTCCTTGTTGCGCCTTAGTTGGGCAATAGCTACGCCCCTGTTGCGCCCTAGTTACGCCCTAGTTGCGTCCTAGTTGTGCACTACTTGCGCCCTACTTCCGTCCTAGGTGTGCCCTACTTGCGCCCTAGTTGCGCTCGACTTGGGCCCTAGTTGTGTCCTAATTGCGCCTCAGTTGGACACTAGCTACGCCCTAGTTGCACCCTCTTTGCGCCATGGTTGTACCCTAATTGTGTCCTACTTGCGCCCTACTTGTGCCCTAGTTGCGCCCTAGTTACGCCCTACTTGTGTCTACTTGCGCCCTAGTTGCACCCTAGTTGCGTCCTAGTTACACCCTACTTGCGCCCTACTTCCGCCCTACTTGCGCCCTAGTTGCACCCTAGTTGTGCCATACTTACGCCCTACTTTCACCCTAGTTACACCCTACTTGTACCCTAGTTACGTCCAACTTGCAGCCTAGTTGCGTCCTAGTTGCGCTGCAATTGGATACTAGGTACGCCCTAGTTGCACCCTTTTTCCGTCTTGGTTGTACCCTAGTTGTGCCCTGCTTCCGCCCTACTTGCGTCCTACGTGCGCCCTAGTTGGACCCTACTTGTGCCATACTTACGCCCTAGTTGCGCCCTAGATGCGCCCTAGTTGCGTCCTAGTTACGCCCTAGTTGCGCCTCAGTGGGGAAGTGGCTGCGTCCTAGTTGCGCCCTAATTGCACCCTAGTTGCATCCTAGTTGCGCCCTAGTTGCACTCTAGTTGGACCCTACTTGCACCCAACTTGCACCCAACTTGCGTCCTAATTGCGCTCTAGTTGCGCCCTAGTTGCGCCCTACTTGCACCCTACTTGCGTCCTTCTTGCGCCCCTGTTCCACCCTAGTTGCACCCTAGTTGCATCCTACTCGCGCCCTACTTACGTCCTAGTTGCGCCCTAGTTGGGTCCTAGTTACACCCTATTTGTACCCTAATTTTGCCCTACTTGCGCCCTTGTTGCACCCTAGTTATGCCTTAGTTGAACCCTAGTTGTGCCCTACTTGCGCCCTACTTGCGCCCTAGTTGCACCCTAGTTGCGCCTCAGTTGAGCACTAGCTACACCCTAGTTGCACCCAAGTTGCATCCTAGTTGTGCCCTAGTTCCGCCCTACTTGCGCCATACTTGCGCCCTAGTTGCGCCCTACTTGCGCCATGGTTGCGCCCAACTTGCGCCCTAGTTGCGCCCTAGTTGTGCCTCAGTTGGGCACTAGCTACGCCCTACTTGTTTCCTAGTTGCATCCTATTTGCGCCCTAGTTGCGCCCTACTTGTGCCCTACTTACGTCCTAGTTGCGTCCTTGTTGTACCCTAGGTGCACCCTACTTGCGCCCTACTTGCGGCCTACTTAAGCCTTACTTGTGCCCTAATTTCGCTCTAGTTTTGCCCTTGTTACGTCCTACTTGCGCCGCACTTGCACCCTAGTTGTGCCCTAGTTGCGCCCTAGCTGCGCCCTAGTTGCACCCTAGTTGCACCCTACTTGTGCCCTAGTTGCGCCCTCCTTGCACCCTACTTGCGCCCTAGTTGCGTCTTAGTTCCACCTAAGTTGTGTCCTACTTGTGCCCTATTTAGGCCCTAGTTGCGACCTAGTTGTGCCCTACTTGTGCCATAGTTACGCCCTACTTACGCCGTAGTTACACTGTAGTTGCGCCTCAGTTGGGCACGAGCTACGTCCTAGTTGCATCCTAGTTGCGTCCTAGTTATGTCCTAATTGCGTCCTAGTTGCGCCGTACTTGCATCCTACTTGCCCCCTAATTGCGCTCTAGTTGTGCCCGACTTGCGCCCTAGTTGCGCCCTATTTGTGCCTCAGTTGAGCACTAGCTACGCCCTAGTTGTGTCCTAGTTGCGCCCTTGTTGCACCCTAGTTGGACCCTATTTGCGCCCTACTTGCACCCTTGTTGTGCCCTTCTTGTGCCCTAGTTACGCCCTACTTGCATCGTACTTGCGCCCTATTTGTGCCCTAATTGTACCCTAGTTGCTCCCTATTTGCGTCCTACTTGCGGCCTACTTGCACCCTAGTTACACCCTAGTTGAGCCCTACTTGTGTCCTAGTTGCGCCCTAGTTGCACCCCAGTTGTGCCCTACTTCCGTCCTATTTGCGCCCTAGTTGCGACCTAGTTGTGCCCTAGTTGCATCCTAGTTATGCCTTACTTGCACCCTAGTTGCGTCCTACTTGCGTCCAAGTTACGCCCTAGTTGTACCTCAGTTGGACACTAGCAAAGCCCTAGTTGCGCCCTAGTTGTGCCCTATTTAAGTCCTAGTTGTGCCGTACTTGCGCCTAGTGACGCCCTACTTGCGCCCTAGTTGCACCCTACTTGCACCTCCATTGGGCACTAGCTACGCCCTAGTTGCGTCCTAGTTGTGTCCTAGTTTGCTCTAGTTGTGTCCTACTTGCGACCTACTTGTGCCCTAGTTGTGTCCTAGTTGTGTCCTAGTTGCGTCCTAGTTGCACCCTACTTGCACCCTACTTGCACCCTAGTTGCGCCTTAGTTGCGCCCTACTTGCATCCTACTTGCGCCTTACTTGCGCCCTACTTGTGTCCTAGTTGTACCCTCGTTGCACCCTAGTTGCGCCCTACTTGCAACCTAGTTGTGCCCTACTTGCGCCCTACTTGGACCCTAGTTGTGTCTTAGTTGTGCCTTAGTTGTGTCCTAGTTCCGCCGTACTTTCGCCCGTTGCGCCCTACTTACGCCATAGTTGCGCCCTAGTTGCGCCTCAAATGGGCACTAGCTACGCCCTAGTTGCATCCTAGGTGCAACGTGGTTGCACCCAAGTTACGCCCTACTTGCGCCCTAGTTGCGCCCTACTTGCGTCCAAGTTGCGTCCTAGTTGTGCCCTAGTTGTGCCCACGTTGCGTCCTAGTTGCGCCCTAGTTGCATCCTACTTGCGCCCTAGTTGCGTCCTAGTTGCGTCCTAGTTGCGTCCTAGTTGCGCCCTACTTGCGTCCTACTTGTACCCTAGTTGTACCCTAGTTACGCCCTAGTTGCGCCCTACTTGTACCCTACTTGCATCCTACTTGCGCCCTTGTTGCGCCCTAGTTGTACCCTAGTTGCAACCTACTTGCACCCTACTTGCACCCTACTTGCACCCTAGTTGCATCCTAGTTGCACCCTAGTTGTGCTCTAGTTGCGTCCTACTTGCACCGTACTTGCACCCTAGTTGTGCCCTGGTTGCGCCCTAGTTGTGCCCTAGTTGTGGCCTAGTTGCGCCCTACTTGTGCCCTAGTTGCGCCCTACTTGCACCCTACTTACGCCCTAGTTACGTCCTAGTTGCGCCCTAGTTGCCTCCCATTTGCACCCTACTCAGCCCTAGTTGCGCCCTAGTTACGCCCTAGTTGCGCCCTAGTTGCACCCTACTTGTGCCCTACTTGCACCCTACTTGCTTCCTACTTGCACCCTAGTTGCGCCCTAGTTGCGCCCTAGTTGTGCCCTAGTTGCGCCCTACTTGCACCCTACTTACGCCCTAGTTACGTCCTAGTTGCGCCCTAGTTGCCTCCCATTTGCACCCTACTCAGCCCTAGTTGCGCCCTAGTTACGCCCTAGTTGCGCCCTAGTTGCACCCTACTTGTGCCCTACTTGCACCCTACTTGCTTCCTACTTGCACCCTAGTTGTGCCGTATTTACGCCCTAGTTGCATCCTTGTTGCGCCCTAGTTGCGTCCTAGTTGCGCCCTACTTGCGCTCTAGTTACACCCTACTTGCGCCCTAGTTGCACCCTAGTTGTGCCTCAGTTGTGCACTAGCTACGACCTAGTTGCGCCCTAGTTACGCCCTAATTGTGCCCTAGTTGCGCCCTACTTATGTCCTACTTGCACCCTAGTTGTGCCCTACTTGCATCCTAGTTGCACCCTACTTGCGCCCTAGTTGCGCCTCAGTTGGGCACAAGCTACGTCCTAGTTGCGCCCTAGTTGCGCCATAACGGTCTCCTAATTGCGCCCTACTTGTGTCCTACTTGCGCCCTACTTGTGCCCTAGTTGTGCCCTAGTTGCGTCCTAGTTGCACCCTAGTTGCATCCTTGTTGCGCCCTTGTTGCGCCCTACTTGCGTCCTACTTGCACCCTAGTCACGCCCTAGTTGCGCCCCTGTTGCGCCCTTGTTGTGGCCTACTTGCGCCCTAGTTGCGCCATACTTGTACCCTAGTTGCGCTCTAGTTACGCCTCAGTTGGGCACTAGATACGCCCTGGTTGCGCCGTAGTTGCGCCCTAGTTGAACCCTAGTTGCGTCCTAGATGTGCCCTAGTTGCGCCCTACGTGTACCCTACATGCGCCCTAGTTACGCCCTAGTTGCGCCTTAGTTGCGCCCTACTTGCACCCTACTTGTGCCCTTTTTACGCCCTAGTTGCACCCTAGTTGCACCCTACTTGCGCCCTACTGGCGCCCTACTTGTACCCTACTTGTGTCCTACTTGTGCCCTAGTTGCGCCCTAGTTGTGCCCTAGTTGCACCCTCATTGTGACTTAGTTGGGAACTAGCTACACCCTAATTACGCCCTAGTTGAACCCTAGTTAAAATCTTTTTTGTACCCTACTTGCGCCCTTTTTGCGCCCTACTTGCACCCTAGTTGCGCCCTAGTTGCTCCCTAGTTGCTAGTTGCGTCTAGTGCGCCTAAGTTGCACCTCAGTTGGACATTAGCTACGCCCTAGGTGTGCCCTAGTTGCGCCCTAGTCGCGCCTACTTGTGCCCTACTTGTACCCTACTTGCATCCTAGTTGCACCCTAGTTGCGCCCTAGTTGCGCCTTAGTTGCGTCTCAGTTGGGCACTAGCTACGCCCTAGTTGTGCCATAGTTGCGCCCTAGTTGCACATTAGTTGCGCCCTAGATGCGCCCAAGTTGCGCCCTACTTGCGCCCAACTTGTGTCCTAATTGCGCCCAAGTTGCGTCCTAGTTGCGCCCTACTTGTGGCCTACTTACGCCCTACTTGAGCCCTAGTTATGCCCTAGTTGGGACCTAGTTACATCCTACTTTCACCCTACTTGCACCCTAGCTGCACCCTTGTTGTGTCCTAATTGTGCCCTACTTGCGCCCTACTTGCGCCTTACTTGCACCCTAGTTGCACCCTAGTTGCTCACTAGTTGCATCCTAGTTGCGCCCTACTTGTGTCCTAGTTGCACCCTACTTGCACCCTAGTTGTGCCCTAGTTGCGCCTCACTTGGGCACTAGCTACGCCCTAGTTACGCCCTAGTTGCGCTCTAGTTGTGCCCTAATTGCGCCCTACTTGCACCCTAGTTACACCATCCTTGCACCCTAGTTGCGCCCTAGTTGCGTCTCAGTTGGGCACTAGCTATGTCCTAGTTGCGTCTTAGTTGCGCTCTTGTTGTGCACTAGTTGTGCCCTAGTTGTGCCCTAGTTGCGTCCTAATTGCGCCCTTCGTGCGCCCTAGTTGCGCCCTCGTTGTGTCCTAGTTGCCCCCTATTTACACCCTACTTGCACCCTACGTGCACCCCAGTTGCACCCTAGCTACGCCCTAGTTGAGGCCTACTTGCATCCTTCTTGCGGCCTACTTGCACCCTAGTTTCACCCTAGTTGCACCCTAGTTGTAACCAAGTTGCACCTTACTTGCACCCTACTTGCACCCTAGTTGTACCCTAGTTACACCCTAGTTGCGTCCTAGTTGTGCCGTACTTGCGTCCTAGTTGCGCCCTACTTGCATCCTAGTTGTGCCCTAGTTGCGTCCTAGTTGCGCTCTACTTGCGCCGTACTTGCGCCCTACTTGCGCCCTAGTTGCGCCCTAGTTGTGCCCTAGTTGCGCCCTACTTTCGCCCTACTTGCGCCCTACTTGTGCCTTACTTGCGTCCTAGTTGCACCCTACTTGTGCCCTAGTTGCGCCCCTACTTGCGTCCTAGTTGCGCCCTAGTTGCACCCTAGTTGCGCCTCAGTTGGACACTAGCTACGTCCTAGTTGTGCCCTAGTTGCACCTATGCACCCTACTTGTGTCCTATTTGCGCCCTACTTCGTCCTACTTGTGTCCTACTTCCGCCCTTGTTGCGCCCTTGTTGCGTCCTAGATGCGCCCTAGTTGCGTCCTAGTTGCACCTCAGTTGGGCACTAGCTACGCCTTAGATGCGCCCTAGTTGTACCCTTGTTGCGCCTTACTTGCGTCCTACTTGCGTCATATTGGCGTCCTAGTTGTGCCCTAGTTGTGCCCTAGTTGCGTCCTGGTTGCGTCCTAGTTGCGCCTCAATTCGGCACTAGCTACGCCCTAGTTACGCCCTAGTTGCACCCTAGTTGCGCCCCAGTTGCACCCTAGATGCACTCTAGTTGCGTCCTCCTTGCGTCCTACTTGCACCCTAGTTGTACCCTAGTTGTACCCTACTTGCGCCCTACTTGCATCCTACTTGCACCCTGGTTGCGCCCTAGTTGCACCCTAGTTGCACCCTTCTTGCACCCTACTTGCGTCCTACTTGCGTCCTAGTTCCGCCCTAGTTGTGCCCTAGTTGCGTCCTACTTGCATCCTACTTGCGTCCTAGTTGCACCCTTATTTCACCCCAGTTGCACCCTAGTTGCGCTCTGCTTGGACCCTACTTGCGCCCTACTTGCGCCCTAGTCCCGCCCTAGTTGCACCCTACTTGCGCCCTACGTGCGTCCTACTTGCGCCTTACTTCCATCATACTTGCACCCTAGTTGCGCCCTAGTTGCGCCCTAGATGCGCACTAGTTGTGCCCTAGTTTTCCTCAGTTGGGTACTAGCTACGCCCTAGTTGCACTCTAGTTGTGCCCTTGTTGCGCCCTACTTACTCCCTAGCTACGCCCTACTTGCGTCCTACTTGCGCCCTAGTTGCGTCCTAGTTTCTCCCTGGTTGCGTCATAGTTGCGTCCTAGTTGCGCCTGAATTTGGCACCAGCTACGCCCTAGTTGCGCCCTAGGTAGGCCCTAGTTGCGCCCTACTTTCGTCCTACTTGCACCCAACTTGCGCCCTAGTTGCGCCCTAATTATGCCCTAGTTGCGCCTCAATTGGGCACTGGCTACACCCTAGTTGTGCCCTAGTTGCGCCCTAGTTTCGCCCTAATTGCGCTCTAGTTGGGTCCTACTTGCGCCCAACTTGCGCCCTAATTGCGCCCTAGTTGCGCCCTAGTTACGTCCTACTTGCGCCCTATTTGCGCCCTTCTTGCGCCCTAGTTGCGCCCCAGTTGCGCCCTAGTTGCGTCCTACATGCGCCCTACTCACGCCCTAGTTACGCTCTAGTTGCGTCCTAGTTGCGCCCTACTCGCACCCTACTTGCACCCAAGTTGCACCCTAGTTGTGCCTTAGTTGCGCCCTAGTTGTGCCCTACTTGCGCCCTAGTTGCACCCTACTTGTGCCCGAGTTATGCCCTAGTTGTGCCTCAGTTGGACACTAGCTACGCCCCAGTTGTGCCCTAGTTGCGGCCTAGTTGCGCCCTAGTTGCGTCCTACTTGCGCCCTACTTGCGCCCTAGTTGCGCCTCCTTGCGCTCTAGTTGCGCCCGACTTGGACCCTAGTTGCGTCCCAGTTGCGCCTCAGTTGGGCACTAGCTACGCCCTAGTTGCACCCTATTTGTACCCTGGTTGTGTCCTAGTTGTGCCGTACTTGCGCTCTACTTGTGCCCTAGTTGCGCCCTAGTTGCACCCTACTTGTGCCCTACTTACGCCCTAGTTGCACCCTAGTTACACCCTAGTTACACCCTACTTGCGCCCCACTTGCATCCTACTTGCGCCCTAGTTGCACCCTAGTTGCGCCCTACTTGCGCCCTACTTGCACCCTACTTGCGCCCTACTTGTGCCTTAGTTACGTCCGACTTGCGCCCTAGTTGCGTCCTAGTTGCGCCTCAGTTGCGTACTAGCTACACCCTAGTTGCACCCTATTTACGCCCAGGTTGTGCCCTAGTTGTGTCCTACTTGCGTCCTACTTGCGCCCTACTTGCGTCCTCGTTGCAGCCTACTTGTGTCCTACTTGTGCCCTAGTTGCGCCCTAGTTGCACCCTAGTTACGCCCTAGTTGCGCCTCAGTTGGGAAGTGGCTACGCCTTAGTTGCGCCCTTGTTGCACCCTAGCTGCATCCTAGTTGCGCCCTAGTTGCGCTCTGGTTGGGCCTTACTTGCGCCCAACTTCGGCCCAACTTGCACCCTCATTGCGTCCTAGTTGCGCCCTAGCTGTGCCCTACTTGCGCCCTACTTACGCCCTTCTTGCGCCCTTGTTGCACCCTAGTTGCACCCTAGTTGCGTCCTACTCGTGTCCTACTTACGCCCTAGTTACGACCTAGTTGCATCCTAGTTGCGCCCTACTTGCACCCTATTTATGCCCTACTTGCGCCCTAGTTGCACCCTAGTTGCGCCTTAGTTGCACCCTAGTTGCGCCCTACTTGCGCCCTAGTTGCGCCTCTGTTGGACACTAGCTACACCCTAGTTGCGCCCTAGTTGCACCCTACTTGTGCCCTAATTGCGCCCTACTTACGCCCTACTTGTGCCCTAGTTGCACCCTACTTGCGTCCTAGTTGCGCCCGCCTTGCGCCCTTGTTGCGTCCTAGTTGCGCCTCAGTTGGGCACTAGCTACGCCCTAGTTGCACCCTATTTGCGCCCTGGTTGTATCCTAGTTGTGCCGTACTTGCGCCCAGTGCCCTAGTTGTGCCCTAGTTGCGCCCTACTTGTGCCCTACTTACACCCTAGTTGTACCCTAGTTGCGCCCTAGTTACACCCTACATGCGCCCTACTTGCGTCCTACTTGTACCCTAGTTGCACCCTAGTTACGCTCTGCTTGCGTCCTACTTGCGCCCTAGTTGCACCGTAGTTGCACCCTAGTTGCACCCTGCTTGCGTCCTACTTGCGCCCTAGTTGTACCCTGGTTGCATCCTAGTTGCACCCTAGTTGCACCCTACTTGCGCTCTAGTTACGCCTCAGTTGGACACTAGGTACGCCCTAGTTGTACCCTAGTTGCACCCTACTTGCGCCCTACTTGCGTCCAACTTTCTCCCTAGTTGTGCCCTACATGCGTCTTAGCTGTGCCCTACTTGCATCCTAGTTACGCCCTAGTTGCGCCTAAGTTGGACACTAGCTACGCCCTAGTTGCACCCTGGTTGTGCCCTAGTTGCGCCCTAGTTGCACCCTACTTGTGCCCTACTTGCGCCCTCGTTGCGCCCTCGTTGTGCCCTAGTTGCACCCTAGTTCCACCCTAGTTGCACCCTACTTGCATCCTACTTGTGTCCTAGTTGCACCCTAGTTGCACCCTAGTTGTGCCTTTTTTGCGGCCTACTTGCGTCCTACTTGCGTCCTACTTGCGCCCTACTTGTGCCCTACTTGCACCCCACTTGTTTCCTAGTTGCGCCCTAGTTGCGCCTTAGTTGCGCCTCAGTTGCGCCCTACTTGCGCCCTAGTTGCGTCCTAGTTGTGCCTCAGTTGGGCACTAGCTACGCCCTAGTTGCGCCCTAGTTGCGCCCTAGTTGTGTCCTTCTTGCACTCTACTTGTGCCCTAGTAGCGCCCTACTTGTGCCCTAGTTGTGCCCTTGTTGCATCTGACTTGGGCACTAGCTATGCCCTAGTTACGCCCTAGTAGCGCCTCCGTGTCGGCCGAATCATCCATAGGCACGTCGCACACCCATATGGACATGGATGACCCAAGTCCCGCTCGAAAAATCCATGGCACGCGCCCTGGAGCATACGCTGTGGGGTCTCCGAGCGCGCATCTCGAGCCTCTCCGAGACCAAAGGGGCCGGAATTTGGGCCGACCCAAAATCGAGAAAACGCATCCATACGCAGTTCGCACGCACATATGGACATGGATAACCTAAGTCCAGCTCGAATGATCCATGGCATGCACCCTGGAGAATAGGACGTAGGATATCCGAGCGCGCGTCTTGAGCCTCTCTGAGGGACGGGATTTTGGGCCGACTCGAAATCGAGAAAACTTGTCCATACGCACGTTGCACACCCATGTGGACATGGATGACCCAAGTCGCGCTCGAAAAATCAATGGCACACGCCCTAGAGCATGTCGCATGTCTTATGCCCATATGGACATGGATGACCCAAGTCCTGCTAAAAAAATTCGTATTATGCGCCCTTGTGCATATGACGTAGGGTCTCCGTGAGCGCCTCTCGAGAGTCTCCGAGACTAAGGGGCTGGAATTCGGGCCGACCCCAAATCGAGGAAAATCATCCATACACACGTCGCACGCCCATATGGACATGGATCACCCAAGTCTTGCTCGAAAAATCCATGGCACGCGTCCTGGAGCATACGATGTAGGGTCTTCGTAATCGCCTCTCGAGAGTCTCCGAGACAAAGGGGCCCGAATTCGGGCTGACCCAAAATCGAGAAAACTCATCCATACGCACGTTGCACGCAAATATGGACATGGATTACCCAAGTCCTGATCAAAAAGTCCGTGGCACGCGCCCTGGAGCATACGGCGTAGGGTCTCCGTGAGCGCCTCTCGAGAGTCTCCGAGACTAAGGGGCCGGAATTCGGGCCGACCTGAAATTGAGATAACTCATCCATACTCACGTCGCACGTCCATATATACATGGATGACCCAAGTCCTGATCGAAAAATCCATGGCACGCGCCCTGGAGCATACGACGTAGGGTCTCCGTGAGCGCCTCTCGAGAGTCTTTGAGATTAAGGTGCCGGAATTCGGGCCGACCCGGAATCGAGAAAACTCATCCATACGCACGTTGCACGCCCATACGGACATGGATGCTCCAAGTTTCGCTCAAAAACTCCATGGCACATGTCCTGGAGCATACGACGTAGGGTCTCCGAGTGCACTCGTCGAGCCTCTCCGAGACAAAGGGGCCGGATTTTGGGCCGACTCGAAACCAAAAAAACTCATCCATACGCACGTCGCACGCCCATATGGGCTTGGATGACCCAAGTTTCGCTCAAAAAATCCGTGGCACGTGCCCTGGAGCATACGTAGGGTCTTGAGCGCGCGTGTCGAGCCTCTCCGAGACACAGGGGCCGGAATTTGTGCCGACTCAAAATCTGACTCTGAACACACCTTGTGTGAGTGGAAGTCGTATGCAAGGAGGAGGTGTTGTGTTGTGAGGATCCTAGGACGAAGGGTAGTCTTGGGGATGCGACACACGCCGTTTATGCGATGTGCACGAGGTGACCATGATGGTGACATGGCATTGTGTTTTCTACGAGTGATCCAGGGTCCCGATAATTGAGAGGGAGGCAAATGAGGATGATAGGGTCGCAATGCTTTCCGGTGCCAGTGACGGGAATAGTCGTGCGGAGCGTGGTTCCCCAAGGGGATCCAAGCGGAGCCGAATCTGGCCTTGGCAACGATGAGAGGTAGCTCGGTTTGGCCCCATCAGCACGGGATGTGTACGCACAAAGTGTTGCATGGCCCAAGCCGATCTCAATGACAGCGGGAGCTATGCGGGATGTTTTTTGGACGGGCCATTACTGGCTTCACCGAGAAACGACTTGCTCTGCACCGCCTCCAGGCTCTTTGGCTCGGGATGGAGAGAGGGATCTTGTGTTGCTATGCATTGCGTATTGGGTAACTTAACACGTTGCACATCTGTCGGGGGGGATGCATTCCACAGCCGTGGCAATGCGCTCTACCGAGGGGGTGTGCGACGGACGCCTGTGCGCGCAAGGCCTTGTAGTGTGCCATTCTTTGGTGCACCGCAAGTGATTCCTTGATAACGTGTGTGGAAAGAATCTCAGCGGGTGCAGCGGATCACCTCTAAACCACACGTGGTGCGGGGAGCGAGGAGCAAGCCCTCGGCTCACGCAGCGTGCTCGTGCTTGCTTCGTTGATGCCTGGAACCTTGAAAGCCATCCGTCCTTCCTTCAAGGGAGGAGCGACCGGGTCAGGCCCGCGTCACTTGCACGACTGACAAGGTCACACAGGTACGCGGTGCCTGCTCCCATGAAAAGCTACCTGGTTGATCCTGCCAGTAGTCATATGCTTGTCTCAAATATTCAGCCATGCATGTGTAAACATAAACGCTTTTATACTGTGAAATCGCGAATGGATCATTAGATCAGTCATAGCTTATTTGATGGTACCTACTACTCGTAACCGTAGTAATTTTAGAGGTAATACGGCACCAACTCCCGACTCTTGGAAGGAACACATTTATTAGGTAGAAGGCCAATCCGAGCTTGCTCGGCATTGCGGTGATTCATATTAACTCCATGAATCGCATGGCCTTGCACAGATGATGTTTCGTTCAAATTTCTGCCCTATCAACTTTCGATGGTAGGATAGAGGCCCACCATTGTGGTAATGGGTGACGGAGGATTAGGGTTTGATTCTGGAGAGGGAGCCTCAGAAACGGCTACCACATCCAAGGAAGGCAGCAGGCGTGCAAATTACCCAATCCTGATACAGGGAGGTAGTGACAAAAAATAACAATACTGGGCTCTACGAGGCTGGTAACTGGAATGAGTACAATCTAAATCCCTTAACAAAGATCCATTGGAGGGCAAGTCTGGTGCCAGCAGCCACGGTAATTCCAGCTCCAATATCGTATACTTCAGTTGTTGCAGCTAAAAAGCTCGTAGTTGGATTCTGAGTTGGAGAGTTCGGTCTGCCGATAGGTTGATACTGTCTCCTCCATCCTTCTCGCCGGGGACGCACTCTGGGTTTAATTGGCTGGGGAGTGGAGTCGGCGATGTTACTTTGAAAAAAATAGATTGTTTAAAGCAGGCGTAAGCTCTGAATACATTAGCATGTAATAACCTCACAGGACTCTGGTCCTATTGTGTTGGTCTTCGGGACCGGAGTAATGATTGATAGGGACAGTTGGGGACATTCATATTTCATTGTCAGAGGTGAAATTCTTGGATTTGTGAAATACAAACTACTGCAAAAGCATTTGGCAAGGATGTTTTCTTTAATCAAGAACGAAAGTTGGGGGCTCAAAGACGATCAGATACCGTCCTAGTCTCCCTGCTCCGTCAGCATCTGCCGCGTCTTCCTTTTTCTGTCGCACCTGCTTCATCCTCATCAGCCGTCATCCTCCTGCCTCATCAGCAACTCCCTCTTCTCTGCCGTCCTCGGCCTTCATCCTCCTCATGAACGTCATCAGCCTCATCTGCTCCTTTTTCATCATTGCCTTCCTCCGTAGCATCAGCTTCCTCATCCGCTTCATCTTCTTCATCATCATCATCCTTCATCACCAGTAGCGCACGAGGTTTTGTCCCTGCACCCGGTTCATTATCACTCTACTGTTATCAACCACCATCATCTCCATCATCAGCTCAGCACAAGGATCCGCCCAGTTGAACCGCCAATCTTGCGGCGACCTGCGCCCACACCGATTCTCCTCCGCAGCGCACGTGGCTCGCCCCTGCGCCCAGATTTCATCATCAGCTATCATCCGCCTCCTCATCAGCTATCATCAGCATCTGTCGCCAGCACAACGGACCTCCACGTACTAGCTGCCGATCTCGTAGCGGCCTGTACCCACGCCGGCAGCAGATTTCTTGCGCCGCGTCGGCTCTCGCCTTTCCCTTGCCGCATCTCTACCCCTCTATAAATCAGCGCACGTGGTCGCACCCTTGCGCCCAACTTGTCCATCTTCCATGAATCATCAGCTCTAAGCATCATCTGCTCGGAACAAGGATCCGCCCGGTCGAACCGCCATTTCACGGTGACCTGCGCCCATGCCGCTCCCTCTCATCAGTGCATGCGGCTCGCCCCTGCACCCAGTATCCTCATCATCATCATCAGCTTTGTATCCTTCTCCTACAATCTTTCATCAACTTGGCATGTGGATCCGCCCGGTCGAACCGCCAATCTTGCGGTGACCTACTTCCACACCACCTCCTTCTTCTACTTCTTCTCCTCAACAACACTCCCTAAACTTCATCCTGCTCATGGAACCTTCGACTGCTGCTCCACTAGAATTCCTAGCTGAAGATGGAGCCAATGTGCATACATGGACAGCTAACACCCTCTCTCTCTCTCACGTTGTTGGGTGGGAAGTGAGCGGCCAGTGCTTCATCAATCTATTCCGTGGAACTGTTGAATACAACCTGAACATGGGACGTTGTGTTCCTGACGACCAGCAGTAGACCACTTTCAGAGGGGTCTACAACCGACTACGACAACTTGTGCATCCCTCCTACCATCATCACTTCAGAACAGCCCATACAACTCTGCTACTCTGGCACCAAATCCTTCAACAAACATGGTGGAGACACTGGATCAAAGGCACCTATACCAAATGTACCAAATCACCTACTCTTACAGGAGAAATTGATCCCTTACCCTCTTTCAGCTCCTACGAGGGATGGAGACAGACACAAGAATGGGCTAATCCGGTTTATGAGTTCCTCTTTCTAGAGATTCTCCTGCACTTCGGTATGACAGACTGTCGCCTTGGAGATCCCCTCTATCTTGGGCCTCCAGTTTTTGAAGAGGAGAGAACCTGTTCCTATGCTGAAGTAAATCAACAAGTACGCAGAGAACTCGAGACAGTACTGCACGTGGAGTACCATGACCTGATTGATGCATACCCAAATGATTTGGGAGACATGTGGTGGCACTTCCTCTCCTCTCGGGACATAGGCCGCTCTATTACTTTGGAGCGCACCTATTCACACAGATGATCACTCCCATCTGTCAGATTCAAGGGGGGTGTTAGAATATGAATCTGACAGAACACACACTCCCCTTGGATGAATCCTCAAAAATCTCCATAACGGTTCAGGTCCTGGACGGAGCCACTTTGACCAATGGTTCTCTGGTCACACGACCGTTACGGGCTACGGTCAAGTCATCCCCTAGTACAGTGACATCTCTCTCCCGCGTCCGACTAGCGGACATAAGCCGTTGCTTAGCACTTTTGTCCTGTTCTGTCTGTATATACCGAGGATGTTCATTCCCTTGAGTTTAACTCAGAACAGTCTTCCCATCCTATTTGCCTTTGGTTTTGCAGCTTCACTGCCGTGTCTTCGCTTTGCTCGCCAACTGCTCTTCCGTTCTCGCTATCCACTCTCAGCTCTTACCTCTTCGCTTCGTCACTCTTGCTCCTTCGCTAAGCTCTTTTTCTGCTACACATCAACCGTGCCTTCGTCATCCACTTTCTCTCACCGCTTCCCTGTCCACCCAAGATCTCTACCTTTGTTCCTGCAACCTGCCCGTGGTCCTGTCCAACTAACTCCTTGCATTGTCTCGCAACTCCTTGCATCTGTCAGCATTTTCATGTTTTTCATGTTGCCGTGCTTCTGCCTGCTTCTGCCGTCGTGCTCCCTGCCCTCTCCATTCTTCTGAAACTGTTTCTGTGCCTCGACTGGGCTGCAGTTGGTAGAATACTTTGCAGTAGTAGAACGTTGGGGATGATGTCGACGGCAAGGGTTGGAAGAACCTAGCAGTGCCGGCCTTAGACAAGGACCGGCACACCCATGACGTAATCGTGGGATTGGGGGTGAGAGGGTGGGCGAAAGCTGACGGGCAGGGTTGGAAAGGTATGGCGGGTGGCACAGATTGTCGCCCAGCCACTGTCAACTTTAGTGACGGCTAGCTGCTTCCCACAACTCCGACAGCGACGCAATGGCGGAAGCAATGGTGCCGTGGGTAGAGCGTTGCGATCCTGTTCACGGATCGTGGTGATGATGAAATGCAGGGGAAGAGAGAGTCCACCTTGCTTTGATACCAGTAGGTGGCAAGGGAAGAGAAGGAGATGAGAGAGTAGCATGAGAGAGGAGAGAGGGGGACCTCTCAAGAGAACGCACTTTACCACGCCATGGAAATGAATGCCTTAGAAGTTGAGAGGTGACAAAGCGAGGAACGAGCGTGGAAGTACTTACTGGTTGACGAGACCACCCACGTGAGGTGACCGTGTGGGGTCTCAACGCCACCCGCGGGGTCGAGCACGACCTGCCGGCTATGAGCTGGTGGCGGCTAACTCACGCTCTCGAGAATTTTCAACTGCATGGCCCGAGGGGATCAGCAACCCGGAACCTACCAAGCGCTACGACTCAAACATCCAAACTTAAGGGACAATCAACCACATCATCCACGAGTGTGTGTGGCTTGCATGTCAAAACCCCTCTACATCTAAAATCATCTTCTTAGATACAATGCACACATGTTGGCCCGCACAACACGTCTGATGATTAGAAGTGATATGCCCAAAAAACTGTAAGAACTAAATCAGCCTTCGTATCTGGCAGAGATGCTTCCATCACGACGACACGATGTGAGTTCGCCCACACAGCGCATGAGAGTTCTGCGTGTGCAAGTTGTTGAAGTTCTTTGGCCACTCACAACTCTGTGCCCTCTTGCCTCTTACATTATGCACACACGCATGTACAGATTAAAGTGACCATGGGATCACCTGGGGAGTCGACTGGCGCGTCGATGCTGGCTGAAGCCATCGACGTCCCCAAGCTGCTGCTGGACCCAGGGGTGCCCTCTGGCACCCACATGACTATTGCATGATTTCTTCATGACTTCTGTGATGCGGTAGATGCTAGGGCCCGTACATTCTCACTGCCGTGCCCTGCATCGTATTCTCTTGTTTTGCATGTGATGGAGGAGCTGCATTTTCCCGGGTGCTGATCCTTAGGGGGCCACCGTGCCGGTCTTGGCCGTGCACCGGTGAGTAGCCGCCCTCGGTTAATTCCGAGTGGTCGGGCTCGACCCCCGGGTGGCGGCACTCACTCACCCGAGCTCGTAGCTCGTGGTGGGTGAGCGCTCACCGGTTCTAGTCTCGCTCGCTCCCTCCTACACATACTTGTCTTGGTGTGACCTCGAACTTTGCAAACAAGTTGCCGCATCCATGACGTGTCTCCTACATTGGTGCTTGTTGTGTAACCATGCTTCCTCACACCCGGATAAGCTAGGCTAGCAACTTCCTAGCAATTACTGGTATCAGAGCAAGGGGCGGATCTCGCCCACACCTCGTCGATCCTCGCCATTCGTGGCTCTCGTGGCCCTCTTGGCCACCTCAAGCCACTTAAGCGCACAAGTATCCGTGCATTTCCGGGCATCTCCGCGCATCTCCGCGCACCCACGTGCATCTCTGCACGTCACCGTGGACCTCCACGCACCTCCGAACATCTTCACGCACTCCGGGCATCTACGAGCACTCCGTGCATTACCGCGCATCTCTATGCATCCACGTGTGTCTCCACACGTCTGCGAGCATCTCCGCACACTCCGGGTATCTCCACGCACTCAGTGCATCTCTGCACACCTCCGGGCATCTGTTCACACTCACGGGCATCTCCGCGCACCCCGTGCATCTCCACTTATCTCCGCGCACTCTGTGCATCTCCGCGCATCTCCACGCACTCAGTGCATCTCCGCACACCTCCGGGCATCTGTCCGCACTCACGGGCATCTCCGTGCACCCCGTGCATCTCCACCTATCTCCGCACACTCTCTTGTGTGCCCGCGCACCCACTAGCATCTCCACGCACCTCAGTCACGTCAGTGCATCTCCGGGCATCATCTCGCGTCGTCGGGCATCTCCACCGCTGCCACCCTGGATTCGCCACCACTGGACGGACACCCAGACGAGGAGCTCAACTCTCCTCGAACTGAAGCTCTCTACACTGACCAAAACTGGGAGGAACCCCGCATCTACGATCCTCCTACTCCTCCCGACGACGACGCCCCACTCTGGTTTCGCATGCTGGACACCGACTAGTGGTGAGAGGAGCTTGCTAAAATCGCTGAGAGGGAGGCAGTTACACGCGAGGAGGAAATCTACAGGCAGGTCTACACCGCGGACGACCTACCACCATTGCCGCCTCGCTTCTCCACAATGCAACCACTTGGTGGCAGCTCATTAACCACCGCCTCTTCTACATCCAACACCATCGTCGGTCCGTCTTCCACTGCACATGCATCTACTGAGCCAGCACCTACACCGGAGGTCCCTGGTGTCATCCCCGCTCTCCCAGTTCACACCGACTCCATTGGCCTGACGGGGGCCATCCTTGACGCAGCAGCAGGTGCTGCAACCACCTTTGCTGCCACCGCTAGTGCTTGCAGGGCCCCTACGCAGACGGCGGTGGGTCGTGCAGCAGACGCCTACGCGCACTCAGCAGCTTCTCTGACACTACTTGCTGCTGCAGCAGAAAACGTCGCCACCCAGGTTACTGCAGCAGCAGCCGCCGTCGCCACCGCTGCCTCCTCAGCTGCAGACGCCACTTCAGCAGCTGTCAGCTCTATCTGAGCCTCTACAGCAGCAGCTGTCTTGACCCCCACGGGTGGCCCGCGGGAACTTACTCCGCACGTCACTACAGGGGTGCTGATTGCGTCTGCATTTGCAGCAGTAGCTGGGGCTTCTGTCACCGGCCTCCTTTGCTTGACTGTGGCAGTTGCAGGCTGGGTGGCAATACTCTTCTCCTGAACAGCAGCGGTGGTGTCCCCTCTCTTCGCCCTGCTGCCCTGTCACTAGTTCGGTGAGCTCACCCCTCTCTTTCTTTCTCTTCTCACCTGTGCTCTCGTCTTGTTCATCTCTTTACCATGCCTGGACCAGAAGAGAAGTTAGAGGCCCTCCAGGCCGCCCTTAGTGAGGCCCAGGCCGAGCGCCGCAAGGCACAGGATGAGCTAGAACGTGAGCGTGATGCACAACAGGAGTTAGCAGCCACAGTAGCCTCAGTGGTGCTAGAGCGTCTTCGTACTGTTCCAGCGTTTGCATCAGTCATTCCCTCTGACAAGTCAGGATCTACAGGCTCCTCAGTGCCACCTGCTGGTGGCGTTGCTAACGCCTCTTTTCCTTCCCCCTCAGCCGCCACTCGGACTGTTCCACCTGTGCGGCAGAAAGATTTTGAGACACCGCCGCCTCAGTTCACATCAAAGCTCACCTTCACGTCCTGGGAGACGCGCTTCAATGCGTGGGCTCAGTGTGAGCTGTTGTGGGAGTATTACTCGCCCGCTAAGGCCTCTTTTGTGCCACAGCCAGCAGAGGCAGCCCGCGCTGTGCGGGCACTCATCAACGCCGGCCCCAAAAACCTGCTGGATGACATCGGTACGTACAATACCGATCCCATCAGAGGCACCAGTGCAGACCCAGTGGGAGCCTATGCGCTCATTCGCCGCCAAAAAACTGTGACTGGGCATGCCGCCGAGACTACACTCACAGTTGAATTCAACACGCTGCAGATGAGGACAGATGAGACAGCAGACGAGTACTGGGCCCGCAGTCTGCGCCTTCTGCGTGATCTTGGCAAGGCTGCACCAGGCCCTCTCTCTACATGTCTCTCCATTGTGGCTGGTCTCATCCCTGAGCTGTCTGACCTGTATCTGCATGTCTCCCAGATAGAGCTCGAGCGTCTTGCCTCTGCCCCTATCCCAACCGACTCCCCACCGGGGATCGGTCCTCTTTTTGACTTCACTACTGCACGTCTCACTGACTGGTGGAACGCCCTCTTGAACAAGCGCATACATCGCGCTGCCATTGCAGCAGTCACCACCTCCTCGCCATCGGCCAGCACTATAGCATCTTCTACTGCCTCGTCGTCTCAGGCCTCTGCCCACTCCACACAGGCTACTGGCTGCGGGGGGGGTGGTGGCTCGGGCTCTGGCCGTGGTGGAGGTCGTGGGGGCAAAGGTCGTGGGGGTGGTCATGGCGGCAGGGGCTCTGCCGCTCCTGCAGCTGATGTCACCTGCTGGAACTGCGGTGCCACCGGTCACTCGGCGCCTAAATGTCCTGCTCCCCGTGACGACGCACGCCTTGCTTCCTCCATGCGTGCTCACTGGGCTCGCACTGGTGTTGCCGCTTCCACTGCTGCTGCCGCCATGACAGCTTCATCCTCCACATCCTCTTCATCTGCCTCAGCCCTGACTACTACATCTGCACCTCTCCAGCAGACACCCCCTGCACCCAGCCCCTGGGGCTGGGTCCCCCCGCCATCTGGTCCTCCATACTACGGTCCCCCATCCTCACACTACTCTGTTCCTCACTGGAGTCGTGACGATGGCCACTACTCCGACCGCGCCTCTGACCGCTCCTCCGAGCGTCCCTCTGATCGTCGCGACGAGGAGCGCAGTCTCGAGCTTCACCTCGCTGAACTTCTGCACCTTCGCTCTCAGGGAGGTGAGAGTGTGAGTGGCCAGTCCCATGTCTCTGTATGTGAGTCGGATGTTACTCTTCGTGGGTCCGCATCGGGTGGTGTGCAAGGGGGCTTGTCTGATGATCGTCCCTGGATTGAACACTGGCAGTCTCACACGTTCCCCTCCCGTCTTGGTCATGTCACCTCCTCCTCTGCCCGTGGTAGTGTGGCTGTCTGTTTGGTCCTTCCCTCCACTCGTGCCTCACCTGGTCTCTGGATCATTGATTCAGGGGCCACCCATCACATGACCTCCTGCCGTTCTTCCTTCGTGTCTCTCGGGCCCGTTCAGTCTGTCCGGTCTGTGCGCACTGGCTCCGGCCAGCTGCTTCCCGTCCAAGGTGTTGGTGTCGTTCGCTTTGTTGGTCCCGGCGGCACTTTCTACCTGCCCGAAGTTCTGTATGTCCCCGACCTTGAGGTCAGTCTTCTCTCTGTGACCACCCTTGACGATCAGGGCATGAACTTCTCGTCCAGTCGCAGCCTTGCCTCCATTTCCCTTCGCTCTTCTGGCCGCATTGTTCTTCGTGGTGTGCGCTGTGATCGTCTGTTCCGTGTGCCACTCACATTGCCTTCGTCCTCCGCTGCCTCCGTCCTTGTTCACGTCGCTCCTTCGCTGTCCCCTGATCATGCTGATCTCCTGCATCACCGCCTCTGCCACATTTACACTGTCGCGATCCAGCGCTTGCTTCGCCTTCAGCCTGCCTACGGTCTTGACACCACCACCTTCTCTCCACCCTGCACGTCCACCTGTCTGGATTGTGCCAGTGGCAAGATGCACCGCTCTCCATTCTCCACCTCTGAATCCACCACCTCACACCCCCTTGACCTCGTCCACGCCGATGTCATGGGCCCATTACCCCAAGATTTCCTTGGTGGCCTTGGGCGATACATTCTGTGTCTCACTGATGACTACTCCCGTTACCGCTGGGTCTTCGCCCTGCGCCACAAAAGTGACGTCACTGACGTCTTGGAGTCTTGGCTTCCCCAGGCAGAGCGCGCTTGCCTTCGGTCCCTCCGCGTGTTTCGCAACGACCATGGTGGTGAGTTCTTTGGCCCCAGGTCCCGCTTTCTTGAGTCCCGTGGTGTGCGGCTTGAACCCTCTGCTCCCTACTCTCCCCAGTAAAATGGTGTGTCCAAACGCTGGAACCGCACTCTTGCTGATGGGGTCCGCTCTCTGCTCTCTGCCTCCGGTCAGTCTCCCCTCTTTGCCTTTGAAGCCATGTCCTA
This sequence comes from Penium margaritaceum, assembly GCA_023375785.1. Taxonomy (NCBI): domain Eukaryota; kingdom Viridiplantae; phylum Streptophyta; class Zygnematophyceae; order Desmidiales; family Peniaceae; genus Penium; species Penium margaritaceum. The sequence goes on from SZWC01002759.1 coordinate 211,461, forward strand.
CATGACCTGGGTCTGGAACCGCATTCCGCATGGATTACTTCCCCACACGGTCACTCCTTTTGAGCGTTGGACTGGCAGGCGCGCGGACCTCCGCCTTGCCCGCGTTTGGGGCTGTCTCGCCTCTGTCTGGGTGCCTGCTGACCAGCGTGACGGTAAGCTATCCCCTCGCGGTCGTCTGTGCATTTTTCTTGGTGTCTCTCCCTTCTCCAAGGCCTGGCGTTTCTGGGATCCTTCGCGCTGCCGTGTCGTTGAGTCTCGTGACGCTCTCTTCTTTGAGCACCTCTTTGAGCGCGATTCTCCCCGCTTTGGTGAGTCTCTCTCTCTGCCTCTTCGGGATGGGGGTGGCTCTCTGTCCTCTCGGCCTGCTGTTCTCCCCTCGGTGCGTCCCTCCGTTCCCTCTGTCTCCTCCTCTACCGACCACAGCTCTCCTGTGTCCGCGCTCCCTTCTCCGGTGCTCTCACCCTCCACGACACCATTGGACTCTTTCATTCGGTCCTCTGGTTCTCCTGCTGTCTCGTCCTCTTCTCCTAGTCAGGGCGCAGTCTCACCGCCTTCCCCTGTCTCCTCCGAGCCGCCTCTTGTCTCCTCCTCTCCACCTGAGCAGCAGCGTCCCGCTGACCCATCGTCATCTGCGCGTGCTCCATCCATTCCCCCAGTCTCCCCGTACACACGTGGTGGACGCCTACGGGCTCTCCCCTCTCAGTCGAACCCTGTCGTCTCTGGTGACCCTGGTCTCTGTGCTCTCGGTCTCACCACCTCTGGCCTGTCTGCAGCAATGTCTGTCATACACCCCAGCACCGCCCTGGGTTACTCTCTTGTCGAACAAGAGTTCCACTCAGCTGCGTCTTCCTCTGCAGCCGGGTATGTTGCCTCGTGCTTCGCTGCCACCGGCCTTTCTCCTCTTTCTCCTGAGCCACAGACTGTACAGGCAGCTCGCGCAGCCTCTGACTCACCATTGTGGGAGCAGGCCATGAAGGCCGAACTTGATGCACTGTCTGACCATAGTGTGTATGAGCTCGTTGACCTCCCACCTGGTCGCAAGGCAGTTGCTGCCAAGTGGGTATACCGTCGAAAGCTGAACCTAGACAATACAGTTGAACGGTACAAAGCTCGCCTCACCGCTAAGGGGTTCTCTCAAATCCCTGGGGTTGACTTTGATGAGACCTTTGCCCCAGTCGGCCACTACACCACAGCCAGAGCTCTTCTCAGTCTTGTTGCTCAGCATGACTGGGAGTTGGAACAGATGGATGTCAACAATGCCTTTCTCCATGGCAAGCTGGACGAAGAGATTTACATGGTCCAGCCACCCGGCTTCTCTGATGGCACCAACCGGGTGTGGCGCTTCCGCAAGGCCCTCTATGGCCTCAAACAATCCCCACGATGCTGGAACCAAGAGATCACAGCCACCCTTGAAAAGGGTGGCTACAAGCGAAGCACCGTGGATCAAGCGCTCTTTCTAGGGCCGCCCACCAAACCACTCGTTGCCATTCTAGTTTATGTGGACGACCTTCTCATTGCTTCTCCCGATGCTGCGGCTGTGACCGCCGCCAAGTCGCTACTCCAAGCGGCATACAAGATGAAGGATCTGGGCCCAGCTCGTGTCTTTCTTGGAATGGAGTTGGAGCGGGATCGTGCTCGTCGTGTCTTGCACGTGCATCAGGCTGCCTATGTGCGCAGCCTGGGGGAGCGCTTCGCCCCACTCCTCATGTCCATTTCCACAGCGTCCACTCCCATGACGCCTGCTGGACAGTCTCTCCTGAAGTCACTTGATCTCTCAAAGCTGGGGGAGACAGTTGATGTGACTGACTACATCCGTGTCATCGGCTCTCTGATGTATCTCGCCACGACCACGCGTGCCGATTCGCTTTTGCTGTGAATTTCCTGTCTCAGTTCTCCCAATGCCCTCGGGAGCGCCACCTCGAGGCTGCATTGCGAGTGGTGTGGTACGCCCTCTCCAATCCTCGTGTTGGACTGCACTTTCGTGCTCAACCATCTATTGTAGTGGATGGCTTCACAGACAGTGATTGGGCACATGATTCAGATGCTCGCAGCCGTACAGGGTACATCTTTCTATTCGGTGGCACTACAGTCTCTTGGAAAAGTGGCAAGCAAGGGTGTGTGGCACGCAGCACTGCTGAGGCTGAGTATGTTGCTCTGGGTGCACGCACCTGTGAAGCTGTGTGGCTGTGTCGTCTGCTGCAACAGTTACGTGTTCCCATCCGCTGCATCACTCTGCGCTGTGGTAACCAAAGCACAAAGGCCATCGTTGAGAACAGTGGCATGCATCACTCACGCACCAAACACATCAATGTGGAGCATCACTTTGTTCGTGAGTGCATTGCTGCTGGCATTGTCCAAGTCGCTTTGGTGGACACACGATCTCAGAGAGCTGACTTCCTCACAAAAGCCCTCAGTCGAAATGTCTTCAAAGGTGCTATTCATTCTGTGGGTCTCATCAGTCCGCATGAACCAGGTTGATCGTTGGTATGTATTCTCACTCACTTCTCTTGTGATCACTTCTTGTGATTCCCCTCTGTGTGCTCTGGGGTGCTTGTCTGCGGGTCATGGGGGAGTGTTGAAGTTCGTTGGCCACTCACAACTCTGTGCCCTCTTGCCCCTCACATTATGCACACACGCATGTACAGATTAAAGTGACCATGGGATCACCTGGGGAGTCGACTGGCGCGTCGATGCTGGCTGAGGCCATCGACGTCCCCAAGCTGCTGCTGGACCCAGGGGTGCCCTCTGGCGCCCACATGACTATTGCATGATTTCTTCATGATTTCTGTAATGCGGTAGATGCTAGGGCCCGTACATTCTCACTGCCGTGCCCTGCATCGTAAAAAGGAAACTATGCAGCAGGTTTGGGCAGCAGCGTTGTTGATGCAGCGTGCGGGCTTCCACGCTCGTTGCTTAAGTCAGCTGCCCCCTCAGTCTGCTGCTCTAGAGTCTATGTCTGGAGGCTCTGGGTTTTGTTACTCAGAAACACGCGCGCCAGAGTTAGCGCCATAAAGCAGCTGAAAACTGATAATGACTGATTAGGAATGAATAATGAACAGCAATGGGGGACCCCTCCAAGTTCTAGCCCCTCCCAGCTCTGTAGAGCTTGTTACTCAGTTCATCAGCCAATCAGAAAATAGCTCAGTTCAGGCTGGCAGGTTTTCTCGGTGAGGCCTGCCAGACAGCCGACAGCCCAAAACCCGGGCGTCATCCGTTTTGCCTGAAAACTAGACCATACCATAATACCGACGCTGCGAACGCAGCCGTGCGGTCAGAATCTGCTAGAAAAATAGTAGCGAGGAGTTATGGCAGCCTGAGCCCAGGTAGTGCCCACGATGGTTTATGCTGCCAAACAGGGCCATGCAACATGCAACTGGGACCCTAGGTAGTGCATGACGACGCAGGCACGACAGTACGCGCTGGACGCATGCAGACAGCGACTGCGGTGGCAGTGACTGCTGGCAATGCGACCGCCGAGGAGGCCTGCCGATGGAGCTGAACACGTCGCCGGAGAGAGGAGGCTCCAGCGAACTACGAGACGACCTCAGCGTGCGTCGGCTCCACCGGACGACACTCCATCAGCGTCGAGTCTCGCCGTCAGTCATCTGCACGCCGATGTACACAAGCCGGGAGGATACAACAGAGCACAATGAGCGTAAAAACCAACACTCCCCCATTACTCACAGGCGTAGTGCACATGGGCGGGCAGAGACACGGTCAACACACGGACTCCCCCAGGACATGCAGAAGTGCAGGTAGAGACAAAGAAAGCAAGTCACGGACGCACACCGACTGAATTCACAGCCTTCTGAAATGAGTCCTGCTTCAGTGCCTTGGTCAGGAAGTCAGCAAGTTGCCGTGCTGTCTCAACCCACACGATGCTGATGCTGCCGTCGTGCAACAACGAACGCACATAGTGATACTCAACATTGATGTACTTTGTGCAAGTGTGATGCACACCGTCATTGTCTGCAATGGCCCTGGCATTCTCATTGTCACAATGCAAGGTGATGGATGCGACAGACTGACGCAACTCGGACAACAGACGACGCAACCACACGCTCTCACATGCGCCTGAGCCAAGGGCCACGTACTCAGCCTCAGCAGTGCTGCGTGCAATGCACCCCTGCTTGCCACTGCGCCAGGACACAGCTGTGCCCCCGACCAGAAAGATCCAACCAGTGCGACTCTTACCGTCTGGACTGCCGGCCCAGTCGCTGTCGGTGTAACCCACTGCAACGACGGACGGCTGACGGCGGAACATGAGGCCTCGCCGAGGGGTCGAGACGACATACCGCAGTACGCGGATCGCGGCCTCAAAGTGGAGGTGACGCGGCTCCTGAGAAAACTGGGCCAGGAGGTTAACAGCGAACGCGATGTCTGGACGCGTCGTCGTCGCCAGGAACATCAGTGACCCGATGACCCGCAGATACGTGGTCACATCAACTGGCTCCCCCACAACTGCTGGGTCATGACTCTTCAACTTCACCTGGCCATCGGGTGACATGGGTGAGGATGCGCTGGGCACGAGGGGCAAGTCCTCGGCGAAGCGAGCTGACAGGGTCTGCACATAGGCAGCCTGGTGGACATGCAGGACGCCCTGAGAGCGATCATGCTTGAGCTCCATGCCCAGGAAGACTCGGGCAGAACCGAGATCCTTCATCTGGTAGGCAGCGTGCAGTAGGTCCTTGACGTGCTGGATGGCTGTCGCGTGTGGTGACGCAATGAGGAGTTCGTCGACGTAGACCAGGACCGCGGCGAAGGTCTGACCTCGCGGGCTGATGAACAGTGCCGGGTTGGCGGTGCTGCGCTGGAGGCTACCACGGAGAAGCGTACTGCTGATCTCCTGGTTCCAGCACCGAGGCGACTGCTTCAGACCATAGAGGGCCTTCCTCAGCCGCCAAACTCTCCCAGTGCCATCGTCGAAGCCTGGGGGCTGCGTCATGTAGAGCTCCTCACCCTCCAGTGAGCCATGGAGGAATGCGTTGCTCATGTCCATCTGATGCAGCTCCCACCCGTGCTGGGCAACCAGGCTGAACAATGCCCGGCTAGTGGAGAACCGGCCAATTGGGGCGAAGATCTGGTCGTAGTCGATCCCAGGGACCTGAGCAAACCCCTTTGCTGTGAGGCGGGCCTTGTACTTGTCCAAGGATCCGTCAAGCTTCCACTTACGCCGAAAGACGCACTTGGCATCGATGGCCTTCCGACCTGGAGGGAGGTCGACGAGGTCATACACGTGGTGCTGCCGGATAGCGGCAAGCTCCTCGGCACAGGCAGCATCCCAATGTGTGGCCTCAGGGGAGGCTCGAGCCTCGTGTAGGGTGGAAGGGTCCTCTAGGCGCGCTGTGGACCGGACTGAGAGGGCATGTGCATCACGAGCCCCAAGTGGGATGCGTGCGAGTGCGGCCACAACAGCATGCCGATGCTCGTGATGAAGCATGGCGTACCCCAATGCAGAGCCCGGGTGAAGGTCTGCGATAATGGCAGAAGTGGTCAGGCTGAGAGCCTTTGTGCCAGGGTCCCCACTCACGACCGTGGGAGTGGGGGAGACACGTTGAGCCACAGGGGGTCGAGGCGCCACGGAACGGGGGGCGACAGTCTGCGCGCTCACTGTTGGCCGAGGTCAGAGGTTGCCGCCTGGGCCACGTGTGTAGCGCGGTCGGGCAGAAGATGGTGCTGAGTCCGACGGGCCGACGGAGGCGGACGATGCTACTGGTCCGGAGGAGCTAGTAGATGCAACAGGCGCTGCTGGGCCTGAGGGGCCAGCGGACGCAGCTGGGACTGCCGGCCCAGAGGGGCGAGTGGACGCGTCTGGGGCTGCTGGCCCAGAGGGGCCAGCGGACGCGACTGGAGACGTCGGCCCGGGGGGGGCCATCGGAAGCGACTGGGGCTACCGGCCCGGAGGGACCAGCGGACGCGACTGGGGCTGCCGGCCCGGAGGGACCAGCTGATGCGACTGGGGCTGCCGGCTCGGATGGGCCAGCGGACGCGACTGGGGCTGCCGGCCCGGAGGGTCCAGTAGATGCGACTGGGGTTGCCGGCCCGGAGGAGCCGGCGGACGTGACTGGGGCTGCCGGACCGGAGGGGCCAGTAGACGCGACTGGGGTTGCTGGCCCGGAGGAGTCGGCGGAAGCGACTGGGGCTGCCGGCCCGGAAGGGCAAGTAGACGCGACTGGGGTTGCCGGCCTGGAGGAGCCGGCGGATGCAACTGGGGCTGCCGGCCCGGGGGGGCCAGTAGACGCGACTGGGTCAGCTGGCTCGGAGGGACCAACGGCCGCGACCGGGGCTACCGGCTCAGAGGGACGGAGTGATGTGTCACCCGGAAGCAACAGGACGGAGGACGGACTCACCAGTCCCCCACGCGACGGGAGGGACACGGACGAGCCGGAGCGGATGAGGTCGCGGGGAAACAGGTCCTCGAAAAAGAGGGCATCGCGGGACTCGACGATGCAGTGTCGGGATGGGTCCCAGAAGCGCCAGACCTTGGACTGAGGAGACACACCGAGAAAGGTGCAGGGGCGTCCGCGGGGGGCAAGCTTGCCACCCTGCTGTGGAGCGGGCAGCCAGACAACGGCTACGCAGCCCCAGACGCGAGCCGGGCGGAGGTCAGCACGCCGACTGCACCAGTGCTGATAGGGCGTGGACTGGCGGGGAAGGGGACCGTGGGGAACCCTGTTCTGGACCCAGGTCATGTAGGCCATGGCCTCAAAGTAGAAGCCATCGGAGAGACCGGACTCGACCCACATGGTGCGGACGGCGTCGGCCATGGTGCGGTTCCACCGCTCGGAGACGCCGTTCTGGGCGGGTGTGTAGGGCGCAGACGTTTCATGGCGGATACCGCGGGAGGCGAGAAAGGTCGTGGCCTCACCCAGGTACTCGCCACCGCGATCGGAGCGAAAGCGACGTAGGGGGCGGCCACACTCGCGCTTCGTGATGACAAGCTAGTCCTGAATGGTTCGGGCGACATCGCTCTTCTGCCAAAGGCAGAAGACCCAACGGTAGCGAGAGTAGTCGTCCGTCAGAGTGAGGACATAGCGGCCATGCTCACCGACGGATGTGGTGGGGAGAGGGCCCATGACGTCCGAGTGGACAAGGTCAAGGGGGGCGGACGCCCGTGAGGAAGAGCTGGGGTACGTGGACCGGTGCATCTTGCCCTGAGCGCAGTCAATGCACTCAGTGGGGCATGGGAGAGGGAAGGTCTTCGGATCAAGGCCCTTGGCCGACTGGGTGCGGAGCATGCTCTCTACTGCGGCAGAGTGGACGTGGCAAAGGCGGCGGTGCAAGAGGCGGGTGTGCTGAGGAGAAAGCGTGCTGGTGACGAACACATGACCGATCGTAGCCGACGGGGAGGAGACGAGAGGGGAAGAAGTAAGGCGGGGAACGTGCCACAAGTTGCCACAGGCGGTGGCGTGCAGTACGAAAGACCCGACGGACGCAACGACACAGTGCCGACACCACGTGAGTGCACAACGTCCATGCTCATGCGGTCAAGGGCAGTCACGAACAGGAGGCTGAGCTCGAGACCAGGGACAAAGAGAACATCGGTCAAAAAGACGTCACCGGCCGGACCACGGAAACGAACAACGCCTACCCAACGGACCGGCAACACCTGTCCGGAGCCCGTCCAAACACCGGAGACATCGCCGACGGGACCGAGCATACTGAAGGCCTCGCGAGAGGCCGTCATGTGATGCGTGGCCCCGGAGTCGATGATCCAGGTCTCAGCAGGGTCCTGGACAGGGGTCGCCAGATCAGTCACGGTCACATGGCAGCACGCGAGGGACGCGGACACGGTGGACGGAGGCGCGAAACGAGACTGCCATTCGTCAAGCCATGCAATGTCCTCAAGGAGTGGGGTGGATGAGATCACGGGAGACGACGAGACAGACGAGGAAACTGGACACGACCGCAGCTCAGTCTCAGTCATGCAGGGATGGGCTGGAGGGCAGGAGGTGACGCAACTCGCACTTCCCTGGGGAGGAGGGCGAGGGAGGCCAAGCTGGAGCACGATGAACTGCTCCAGCTGACGCTCTCGGGATGACGGCCCAGGAGTGTAGACAGAATGCGGAGTGACGGCGCCGGAGCCCGGGAAGTAGGGTGACTGAGCTGACGAAGGAAGCGGAGGTGCCGAAGGCTGAGGGTAGTACTGCTGCGGGTAGTACTGCTGCGGCGCGGGTGGCTGTAGGACAGGCGGAGTCGTCGGAGTGGGAGCGGTGCTGGACGAGTTCGGAGTGGTAGGACCAGCAGCAGCGACGGCGGCAGAGGCGAGGCGGCGCTCCCGCTGGCGTCGCATGGTGGCGATGACGCGGGCCTCGTCCGTCGGGAGAGGGCACGTGTACCACCCGTGCCCAGG
>SZWC01002760.1:35923-48110 GCA_023375785.1 Penium margaritaceum
AGTACACTTATCGCTAGTTCTGAATTGCTCAAGTGTCCCAAATTCTAAATTGTGTTCTGCCTCGCAACTTCCACCTATTCATCATCTACGCTCCGTTCGACATAAAACTTAGCATCAGAGCGCAGCTGTAAACCGGGCGCTGTGTGCTAGCCTCAACCGGATGGTGTAGACACCAACTCCCGGCAACGGCGACCAAGGGGAGGCCGGTGCACACATTTCGGGTTTGCGGAAGCGTATGGTCGTCTAAGGGGAGCACAAGAACACGAGTGGCACAGTGGGAGTAAACTGTACTTGTTATCCAAGTGTCAACATACAATACTATATGTACATGATGACACACCCTAGGCGACCCCGGGTCGCCGAGCCGTGCGTGGCTATGTACAGGCCGGGGATGAGCGTTACTGCCTTAGCATCATGTAGCTCATCCTCCCAGCTTTCCAACGCACCAAGAATCACATCATTCCGTGGAGGAACGGCCGAGATATGGCCGTTTCCGTGAATCACGACATTCTGTCGTTGGCAGCACCACTTGCGGCAATGACGGCAGCCCAAAGCACCCTTTCCGATGATAATGCATCGGGGCGCTATTCCGAAGCGCCCTTGGCACCCAATGATCCTTGACTCGTTGAAAATCCGGACCCCAAGGCACGCTTCGGCTTTGTTGGGTATTCCGAGGGTCGAGCCTTGGTCCTTGGGGATGAATTCCCGTCACCTGTTTTCTCCTCGCATGGTCCAACCTTTGGCCGGGCGTAACTTCCTCAATTCTTGATGGATTGACCCCATTCTTTGGTCGATCTCGCACGGGTTTTCCTGTAGATTCCAAGTGCATAGTTAGATTGTACATGCAAGGAAGCCTCTAGCCATAATCAGTGCTGTTGGCACTGTCCGGCTTACAGCAGCGGTGCTGGAGAGGCATCCGACCACTTCACTCACCCGGAGGACTACCTCGCACAAGCCGTCAGCGCATCTCGCACAACTTTGCAGAATTTGCAACCAGGAGGTACGGCGAGCAAGCACAACCGACGACCAGTATTGAGTCTTTGGCGACGACTTCGGCGGTGGACGAGTAGAACGTGCCTATGAACGCGAACCTTGAAGCGGCATCAAATGCTGGTGTGGCAGGCTATGTGGCAGCTGGATCAACCCCTACGGCTTCGACGACCAATCTGGTTGCGGACGGAACTGCGGTAAACCAGCCGCCCCTACCGATAGTCTCAACGACGGTGATAGGAACAACTGGTGGCAAGGGATGAGAGGCGCCGATCAACGAGTAACTGGCGAACCGAATCTCCGTACTGGAGGGGATCAAGAGCCATCTGCTCCAACAGCTCAACGTCATGATGGAGGCTCTTTGCAACGCAAGCGCAGGAGAGGCAGTGCCCTTCCAGAGAAATTCCCAAATCTTGAGCAAACCCAAAATTCTTCCGGTTCCACCAGAACTGCTTGATCCTGCAAATTCAAAGGGACCGACGGTTCAGATGTGGCTGAAAAGTTTGGACGTGTACATTACCGCTGCTGGGGTCAACAACGATACGAAGAAAATTGAACTTGCTACTACGCTTTTGCATGGCACGGTGCTCAGTTAGTGGTCTGACCTAAAGACCATCGGATGGCAGCGGGAGACCGGCGGGGCATCATCGACGGCCAACGGCGCCCGTCTCATATCGTCGATCGCAGGCGTTCTACCATTGGAGCAGATCAATCCATGATGGCAAGACCCACTAATGCCACCAACCGACTAGAACAAATTCTTATGCACAATGCTTGCACGATTCGGCCGGCTGAGCAAGAAGTCTGACCCATTGTACAAACTCCAGCGTCCTCATCACCGGTGCAGCGTGATAGAGTACATGTGGAGATTCCTCGAGATCAGCGGAGCAGACATCACCCCCGATGAACTCTGTTTTCACTACAATAATGGCCTCAAGCGATGTATCCGGTGAGCAATTGTCATTTTTGGCATCCAAAACAACTTACCCTGGATGATCACAGTAGCAAAAAGGATTGACAGCGCCGACAGCAACGCTCAAATAAATCCTACGAGTGGCAACCTCCCAACCATAATCATTGTGGAAACAGAAGAAAGGAGTTTGCAAAATCCTCAGCTTGGATTGAAGTAGACGCCGTCGACCAGAAAGATAGGCGCATGTGCTACAACCACGGAAAAGTCGGAAACATCGCTCGCAGTTGTTGGAGCAAGCAACGGGTCAAAAAGGGGGGGGGGAAGCTGCAGAAAAATGAGCCGGGAAACGGTAGGAAGCAGGAGTGAAAGGCACAACTCTTGTTTGCAAGGAGCGATCTACGCCAAACAATCGCCCATCTGAACGGCCTACATCACCACAGAGGGTTTATGAGATCGCAAAGTTTGACGAGGGGTACGAGGACGACCAACCGACAATACTGCTAAGAGTTCACTCTCGAGGATGCAAGAGTCGCAAAACGGTGCCGGGACTATTGGATGGAGGAGGTTCACACAGCTTTGTAAGCAATGACATGGTTCACAAACTGGGTTTGCATACCAAACCAGGGGTGCTTGAAGGGAAAACCGTCCATGGAAGAATACAAATGCGGAGACTCCAAGAACCATAAGGACTACACGTGGGAGATCTATGGGATGTGACAGTCTAGAGGTCATGTTCAATGAGTGATCTCAAAATCATCCTCAAACGAGATTTTTTATACCAGCACAATCCGTAGGTCGACGGGAACAGCGGCAATGTCTACGTGGAAATCAACGGTGCCAAATGAAAACTTCCGCGTGTGGGACTGAAGCCAACACCGGAAGCAGCAAGGGTGGAAGCAGCAGAGGAAGTCGCGGCAGTCGAGAAGCGACAACCTGTGCAGCCGATAGCGCTCAACGTGGCCAAGTATTGTATACGACGAGGAGCTCGTGCGTGGCTCATACATCTCGAGCCAATGGAAGAAGTAGAAGTGACAACAGCTGACTTACCATCGGCCTCATCAGCCTCATCGGCATCAACAAAGTTCGCGATGGTACCTAAAGAGTTTGCACCACTCATTCTGGAGTTTGCGAACGTCTTCCTTGACAAACTCCCATTCTGGTGTTCCGATCCTCCTACATCGTTTCGAGTTCATGGTGATGCCGTTCGGTCTGACGAATGCCCCGACAACGTTCATGGCGGCAATGAACAACATGTTCCGCCCATACCTCAACGATTTCGTCGTGGTGTACCTTGACGACATTCTGGTGTAGAGCCGCATCCCGGAGGAGCACGATGGACATCTTTGAAAAGTTATCGAAGTTTCGCAAGGAGAGATTTTTTTTGGAAAACTCTCGAATTGTGACTTCGGTCGCCGTTTGATCAAGTTTTTGGGTCATGATATCAACGGTGGAAGAATCACCATGGATGCAAAAAGAGTGGTAGCAGTTGTTGATTGGCCGACGCCGATCAACTTTTTAGACGTTAAAGTTTTCCTTGGCTTTTACAATCACTACCGGCGTTTCGTACGGGATTACGCCCGAGCGTCCACGCTTCTTTCCGACCTCACTCGAAAAGAGAATGAGTGGTTGTGGGGAGACAGCGAATAAGAAGNTGAACCTCAGTCGACGGCAAACCTGTTGGATGGAGTTCCTTGAATCCAGGTTCGGCTACGATATCGAGTACCGGCCAGGAAAAATCAACCCGGTGGATGCGCTAAGCCGCCGACCATGTTTAATGCCTGAGGTGGTGACGCTACAGCTGCAACGAGACCCGTACCTTGAGAGACTGTTCACATAAGGCTGCGACAAGCACGAAGGATATGACAATGCAAAGTTTTAATACGACACACCCTATTGGCGATGGCGATTCACTCGATAGGTGGCCGTTCCCTTGAATAAAAAAACTCGCCGTATGATACTTGAAGAATGCCACAACACATGACGAGGTGGACACCTCGGAGAGGAAAAGACACTGAAGAAGCTCGCGAAAGATTATCGGTGGGACAAGATGCAATCTGTCGTGGCCAACTTTTGCAAATCCTACGACACATGTCACAGAAAGAAATCCCTTCACACATCGCCACCCAGACATCTATAACTACTCCCTATTCTGATGGAACCGTGGCCTGATATCTCCATGGACTTCATCACGGGATTGCCAGTCACACCCGAGGGATATGACGCAATCCTCATGGTCATTGAAGGGTTTTTAAACCATCCCATTTCATCTCGAGAACAACTACTGTCACCACCAAAGCAGCAACACGGCTGTTTCTAAACAAAATCGTGCGGCTACACGGCGTACCAAGAACCGTCACAAGTGAGAGAGACATTGGATTCACCAGCCGTTTTTGGCACAAACTGATGGCTTACTACGGCAGTAGAATTTAGCTTTTGATGGCATTTCATCCTCAAACCGGCGGTCAAACCGAGCAGAAAACTCAGACGCTCGAACAACTTCGATGAACACTATGCGAATCTCGTGGGACGGATTGGGCACAAAAACTCCGGACCTCCCAAATCACATCTTTTTTAGAGGTTTCCACTGCAATGGGTAGAACTCCGTTTGAAGTGGTATATACCAAACTTCCCACCACACCAGCTGGACTACAAAGTCCCAGCAACATTCTGTCGGTCGACGTCCAACGCCAAGACTTCTACACCATTTGAGAGGAACCACGGAAAATCCTCGCAAAGACTCAAGCAGTAATGAAATGAGCATTTGACCAACATCGGAGCGGCGACGTGTTCGCCGCTAGCTACAAAGTCCTTTGCAGCTCGACAAACATCAAACTTTGCGGAACCGAGTGTTTGAAGCTGAAAACCCCGATGGTTGGGACCGTTTGAGATCGAGCATATGCAACCTCACGTTGTTGTGCAATTCAAACTCCCCGACACTATGCAAGTTCATCCGGTGTCCCATATCAGTGAACTCAGGCACTATCGAGAGAACTTCCCCGGTAGGGATGTCCCTCCCCCTCCTCCCGTTCAAGTGGACGAGGACATAGGGTACATCATAGAGGACATCCTCGGCCATCGATGATGTAGCAAAAGGACATAATACCTTGTCAAATAGCACGGCTGTGATACCGTGCATATCAGGTGGGAACCATACGACAACCTCCAAGACGTCGATCACATAATCGACTGTTATTACCGCTCTCATTGGGCCACACCTGTACACGTGCCGGGACGTCGCGGCTAAAAGGGGAAAAATTGTTACGTACCAAGCGTACACGAGTCCCTAATAATTATGAGTGGGCATTTCTGTTATTGCACAAACAACCCATCACGTAGCGAGACCACGATGTTAACTCAGACGGTCGAGGGCAAACCGGCCAACTGCCCTCGCCTCCAGTGAATCTTCCCAAACATTATGATGATTTCACCCACTCTCACAAATCTACAACAGAAGCATCACGACCTTTCGGTCGACTTCTTGACGCACAGAGACAAATCTGGGTTTACAAAGATGCATCTCACATCTTCACTGTCGATTCTAGAAGTCCCCCGATTTCTCGACAGACCTTCTCAAATCCGACCACTCACAACGTTAATCCGCACGAGTCGCTTGACAATCGACCCAAGGACCCGGACTATGTCTCATTCATAACTCGACACGTGTATACATATGTTCGATCATTTTGACACTTGTTATCGAAGTACACTTACTACTAATCATGCATTGCTCAAGTGTCCCAAACTATAAATCTTGTTTTGCCTCACAACTTCTACCTGTTCACCATCTACGTTCCATTCGGCATGACAATGTTCGCTTTTGTCTTTGTGTTCGTGTTCGTGTTCGTGTTCGTGTTCGTGTTCGTGTTTGTGTTCATGTTCGTGTTTGTGTTTGTGTTTGTGTCACAAGTTTATGCCTGTGTCACACCGCCTTGTAGCAACTCCAAGCCCCGTTCCGACTTCCCCCTCTAAAAAAGACGGCCAGTTGGAGGTCGTCATTGGGCATCTGCGGTCACACAGGAGCCTATAGCAACTGGCCTTGGTGGGTCGGCACTGACAATATTTGAGAAAATTTATGATGTGAGGCTGTCAGCGTTGACCCATGTTGTCGAGTTGCACAACTTGATGAACGTGCGCACTATTGGGCGCCGTCGACAAGTTTCTAGAAAGTTGCTACTGTTGTGATTTGTGACGTTCCGGTCGACCTTTGAAGTTTACTGTGACCCCTCGGCTGTGTCCATGGCCGTGCAGATCCCTGATGCAAACCCAGCTGGCACCGGTGCTTTGTCTGGTGATGGACAACCTACTCTGAGCTGACCGACGACCGCCCCAGAGTCGTGGATGCTCTCTGGGACCTTCTGGAGTTTTCCCACAGCCTATAGGATATTGTCGGTGGACTGGGCGTGGGCCTGATTTGCATGCTTTGCATTGTGTGCCCACTGTTTGATGCCGGATGCATGCATGTGACCAGTCATAGCGCCCGGATTGAGATCCTACACATTCAGGTTTAGACGGCGTAGCGTTTTGACTTGTCTGCGTAGAGTCATGGCCAAAAGAATGTTTTTGGGCCGTTTTTAGGACAGACCTTGCACTACCGAATGCAACACCCGCAGTGCGCCACGGCAGGTGTTTATGCTATGGACCTGTCATTTGTTCACTCTCTCTGCATTACTAAGCTCTTGGAGCTTAGGAGACTTTGCGCGTCTCCCTAGCCTGACCCTTGCTGTTCCTTGCACCTGCTTGCTTGCTTGTGCGCCAACGGAATGGACAGTGTCGCCACGTTAGCAGGAGCAAGGTTAGGAAGCTTCCTAGTAATTTCTCATGGTATCAGAGCAGCGAGACCTATCTCGCTAAGCTGCGCTGTAGAGACGTCGCACCAGCAGCAGCAGTGAGTGTCAGCGCCGCTGTCGTATCCTGGGACTCGTTGTAGCTGTTTGGAGCAGCGGCATCAACACGAAATTCCCACCACCACACCGGGTGAGCTGCAGCAGTTTCCAGCTCTAGCAACCACGCCGAGTAGCAGGTTCAGCACCGGGTTGTAGCAGCAGGCATTTCTTGCTTCCCATAACTACAAAATGGAGGAAAATCAGCTCGTAGCAGCTTGCGACAGCGGTAGCGAGCTCTGGCAGCATGCACCAGCAACAACAGCTTGTAGCATCTGCGGCGTAAGCAGCCGCGGACAGCAACAGCAGCATAGCAGCGATAGTAGAAGCAACAATAGTAGTGCAGTAGCAATGGCGGCGGCCACAACAGCGGCAGCAAGCAGTGCTGCTGCACAACACTATTGCGTAGCACTGTTGCGCAGCTGTGCAAAAGCCATGCAGCACTACACAGGGTCGCGCGAGGCTGCACAAGGGTGCATAAGGCTACGTAGGCCTGCACAATGATGAATGGGGATATGCAGGACAGGGGGTGACGCGGTCGCCCCGACCAAGGAGTCCACGTGACTTAAGAAAAGAAAAAGAACCGCTAGCATTAAAAATGTTGATGTCACTATTGGTTTTGTTGACGTCAGCACTTTTGGGGTCAAAACGCCATTTTTCTCATGTTTCAATTCCTTGAGAAACGTTGACTCTTTCGCAATCCGACCATTTTGACATTCCGGCCCAGATTGAGCGCTGACATGGCTCCGACCTGTGGCGAAGGCAAAGGACCACTAGATCCCTCTTCCTCCTCTTCAGGGGTCATGAGCCCATGTTCACAGGCTATTGAGGACCTGTGGAGCCACCAGGATGTGATGCGTCGTCTGCAACAGCAGACGACGCATCACATCCTGGTGGTTCGCGTGCTCCTGAAGCACGCAAACCAGCAGACTCCTGCTGCAGACTTCAGCAGATTGACGCCATCCGTACGCTCAGTGAGTTTCTTCTTTATCAGTCCATAGTCCCACGATAGACCTGCGAGGGAGTCCGCGGTGTCATACCCTCTGCACAGTAGTCAACATCTACACGAATGATAGGAGCATGATGCGAAGCGTCACCTCTTGATCCTTGGGATGAGGACCCTAACGTGCCAGGTATGGAGGATGGTACTCACGAGAGCTAGGTTCGCGTGCTTCAGGAGCGTCTCCGCCAGCTTGAGACAAATTCTCGGCCCCCACACATATCTGGCTCCTTGTTCCCGGAGATCCAATCCTCGCCTGATTCCTACCCCAGCAACTTTCCTCGTCCTGGTGTCTTCTTCATTCCTCGTCCTTCTCAGCCTGTGGTTGCTCTCCCTACGAAACGGCAACTCAAGGACTTCGAGACACCGTCCCCACAACATGTGAGCGAGGATGGCTTTGACTGTTGGGAGATTCTTTTCTAGGTCTGGGCCACTTCAGAGGGAGTATGGCCCTACTATCACAGTTCGTACCAGGTTACGAATCACAGAGAGGTGTTGACAGCGGCCAGGGCGATGCGCGGACTCCTTATGGTCATGCCGCATGAGACCTCCCTTTAGCTTCTTCCTTGGGCACATCAGCTTTTCCTCCAGGTGACTCTTGCCCGTGAGGCAGCCATGGCCCATCGGGAGAGTCCCCTTGCTGCAGCAGTCATCGCGTCACCACCAACGCCCTTCATGTAGTCCGCTCCTCCATCCTCTTGCACATCCTCCTCTTCCCCTTCCACCCTATTTACCCTGACTCATATGTAGGGTATGGCTGCAACAACACAGGGGAAGACGGGAAGAAGGAGGCGCGGTTCGGGCCAGAAACAGTCACAGTAGCAACAGTCATCAGGCAGTAGCATTGGACATACTATTCACTACTACAATCGTGGAGGTGCTCACTGCTACACCGTGTGCGAGCAGCCGCTCAACTGGGTGCGGATCACTCGCAGTGTTCAGGCTGTCCACGCACCATGCTACGCATTGAGCAGCACAGCCTTTGGTCCCGCGGCGACCACGACTGTAGCAGTTCCCACAGCATTTCCCGCTTTCCCGCCGGTGAGCAGTGGCGACGTGGACCCACGTGACCGCACCATCGCTGAGCTCCGTTACCTTCTGGCACTTTGCTTTCAAGGAGGTGCGAGTGTGTCGTCAGAGCCGGGTGGTTCACATACTGTTTCTTTGTCTGTTCTCATAGCTCGTGATGACTCATGTGGGGGGCCACAGCTAGCATGTGATGATGATGTGCCTCATAATACCGATTGGATCCATGAGTCTCACCTTTGTGGCCTTCGTCATACCTCCTCACATGTTGCTCAGCGCCCGTCTGAGGCCGTGTGTTCCATTGCCTATTACACAATGATGTACTCCGGCCATGATCCTGATGGCACCTAGATCATTGATTGTGGTGCCACTCACCACATGACCTGTTGTCGTAGTGATTTCGTTGTCCTCTGTCCTCTTGCGTCTGTTCGCTCCGTTCCCACAGGATCTGGTCAGTCGTTGCCAGTCTAGGGTGTTGTGATTGTGTGCTTCAATGGTCCGTCTGGGTCTGTGTATCTTTCCGAGGTGCTTTTCGTGCCTGCATTGAGCTCAACTTGCTTTGTGTGCATGCCTGCACACTGATGGGACTCTCTATTGAGCACATTGCAGACGCCGCCACTGTGACCGCTGTTGATACTCGTAGCATTGTTCTTCGTGCCTCCGTCGTGGATGACATGTATCATGTTCCTCGAATCTCTTCTTCTCCTTGCTCCACTTCCCCTGGCGCTCGTGTGTTTGTCATAGGTGTTGTCTCTGTTGAGCACTAGCGACTGCTGCATCGTTGCTTGTGTCATGTGGGCTGTGACACTGTGTCAAAGCTCATTCTAACACATCCCGCACTTGGTCGTGACGCAGCCTCTTTTAAGAAGCCGCTCAAGACCGACTGTCTATTGTGTGCTCAGAGTAAGATGCATCGCTCCACCTACCCTGACTCTCCTTCTTGAGCTCTTTTCCCTCTCGAGTTGGTCCACTCGGACCTTCTCGGTCCTCTCCTTGCCGAGTCTTTGTCCAATCGGGGCCGATATGTCGTGACCCTGACTGATGACTTCACCTGGATGCAGTGGGTTTACAGCCTCCGCTAGAAGAGCGATGCCGCTCTCGCAATTTGCATCTCGCTAGTGATGGCTGAGCGTCAGTCCCGCCACACGCTGCACACATTCCGTTCGGATCACGGCCGCAAGTTTCTTGGCAANCTCAGGGTAAGATGCATCGCTGCACCTACCCTGACTCTCCTTCTTGAGCTCTTTGCCCTCTTGAGTTGGTCCACTCGGACCTTCTCGGTCCTCTCCTTGTCGAGTCTTTGTCCAATCGGGGCCGATATGTCGTGACCCTGACTGATGACTTCACCTGGATGCAGTGGGTTTACAGCCTCCGCTAGAAGAGCGATGCCGCTCTCGCAGTTTGCATCTCGCTAGTGATGGCTGAGCGTCAGTCCCGCCACACGCTGCACACATTCCGTTCGGATCACGGCCGCAAGTTTCTTGGCAAGATGGACAGTTTCTTTGTCAAGCACGGGTTCTTACCAGGTTTCCGCTCCTGCTACTCCTTAGCAGAACGGTGTTTCTGAGCGCTGGAACCGCACCATGTAGGATGCAGTTCATTCTATGCGGTGTGAGTGCGGTCTCCCGGGATCCTTCGCATTTGAAGGATTTGACTACATGACGTGGGTCTTGAACCGCCTCTCGCACGGTCCCCTTCCGGACCACGTTACACTGTACGAGCTCTGGTTTGGCCACTGTGCCGATTTGCGTCTCGCTTGTGTCTGCGGGTCCCTGGCTTGTGTGTGGTACACCGAGGACCAACAGGGGTCCAAGGTCTTCGCGCGGGGTCGCTTGTGTGCCTTCGTAGGTATCTCTCCGTGGTCGAAGGCCTGGTGTTTTTGGGATCGCTCTTGTCGTTGCATCGTTGAGTCCCGCGACGCGCTCTTCTTTGAGTCTCTTTCCTACAATGTCCTGACTTCTATCACGTCAATGTCTGTCACGCACGTTCCTACCTGTGAGGCTTCTTGACGGATGGGGGCGTTTGGGCCTATGAGCACCTTTCGTCTAGCTCGTGTGTCCGTTCAAACCCCCTCCACTTCTTGGTCTCCGGCTCTTGATGATCAAGCGATCATAGCTGTTGGCCCAGAGAACTCTCCAACCCAGCCTGTCTCTACCCTTGTTCCCTCACACCCCACAAGCACCCATGATTTTGTACCC
This sequence comes from Penium margaritaceum, assembly GCA_023375785.1. Classification (NCBI taxonomy): domain Eukaryota; kingdom Viridiplantae; phylum Streptophyta; class Zygnematophyceae; order Desmidiales; family Peniaceae; genus Penium; species Penium margaritaceum. The sequence continues at coordinate 46,931 of SZWC01002760.1, forward strand.
ATGTCCAGCGCTTGTTCCTTGAGTTGGGTCAGTCAGTGCCAACCATTGTGCTTCGCTGCTACGACCAGAGTGATCTTGCCATTGTGGAGAACTCTGGTGCTTTTCATGCTCGAACGAAGCATATTGCGGTTGAGCATCATTTCGCGCGTGATCAGGTGGAGCGACACGTGATCTCTGTAACCTGGTTCGTCACTGACATGCAGCATGTTGATTTCTTGACGAAGGCATTGGCTCGCGGAAAGTTTCAGGTGACCATTTGTTCTGTTGGGCTTCGCCCCTCGCCTGAGAGTGGTTGATTGCGAGGTGTGTCTGTGTCTGTATCAGGAATGTTTCTGCAGTCGTTGCATTCGTTTGAGTGCTACATGTGTATTGACATGCGTACCATCGGGTCATGGGGGAGTATTGTAATTGGTGACGTTCTCGTCGACTTGTGCAGTTTATCGTGACCACTCGGCCATGTCCATGCCTGTGCAGATCCCTGATGCGGAGCTAGCTGGCGCCGGTACGTCATCTGGTGATGGACCACCTACTCGGAGCTGACCGACGACCGCCCCAGAGTCATGGATGCTGTCTCGGACCTTTCGCGGTTTTCCTGCATCCTGTAGGGTTTCATCGGCAGACTGGTCGTGGGCCCGATTTCCATGTTTTGCATTTTGTGTCCACCGTTTGATGCCGGATGCATGCATGTGAAGAGTCATAGCATCCTAGACTTCCCATGTGAGTTGAGATCATTCAGTGTGACACCGGCTTCAAAATAGTGAAATCATCAACGTTTCACGCCTATCCAATGGTGGTTTTGCTACGCGTCTTGTTTTTGGTGCGTAGATGTAGTTGGTTGTCTTTTCACTACAGGAATTGGATTATTCCACAATTTCCCGCATGGGGCCTCAGCTTTGCATAGACTTTCATTTGTGCAAGTCAATGATGTGAGCAATGGTAGTTTTATTTAATCTGCGGGTTCCCATTGGTTGGCCCCTGCCTGTGGAACTTCTGCTCCTACCCATGCAAACCTTCTAACCTTATTGGACGCATCGTCTTTTTCGTGTTCGTCGACAAACTATCTCACATCACCCCCTAAAGGCAGTTTCGATGCGAGCTCCACAGTGCGCGTACAACGAGTCGTCGCTTGTTGTACTAGTGTGTACAACATGCGACCACTCGTTGGCGGCATACATCTGTG
>SZWC01002760.1:64166-90680 GCA_023375785.1 Penium margaritaceum
TCTCTCTCTCTCTCTCTCTCTCTCTCTCTCTCTCTCACCCTTGGTGGGTCGGACGAGCCGTGCCCTACGCAGCGCAGTGGTGATGATCTCGCTTGCCGGCGAAACCGACGGCAGTTGCTGAAACGCACCGATGGGGAATGTGCGCATACCTCCACTCTGCTCCATCTGACCTTCCTCTCTCCCTTCTCCTCCCCTTTCCTCTCCACCGTCTTCCTCCTCGTGGTCGTCGCGACGAACACCTTCCCCTTGAGTGGCTGTGCTGTGGTGTGATGCCTCAGCCGCTACAGGCACAGAGGCAGATCTGTCCACACCGACATCAGATGGATGTGACGCAGCAGATGCGCTGCCATTTCCAACAGCATCAGCACCAACAGCAGCAGCAGCAGCAGCAAAACCGCCAGGTTGAAAAGTCAAGGAAGTGCCACCATCCGCAGCAGCAGAAGCACAAACCGCTCTCAGCCGTGCCGATCTTGCTGCAAGCCCTGGCAGCAAGGCTTCACTCACTCCTCCACACGGGCCCACTAGCGAGCGGTTGCGGCCCCAGCCCTGTGTTTTCCTGCTCTGCCACCGATAGCTCTGTATCCAGCTGGAGGTAGAGCCTGGAGTTGGGCCCACAGAAGACGGCTGCGCCGCCTTTGTCAACGCAGCTTCCGTGAAACTTGGGATGAGTTTCTGAGCATCGAACGCTGCAAAGCGGAGAGGTGCAGCCGTGCATTGACCCATGCGAACGGAGCTGGGGACTAAAAGGGTGGTGCTGATTGTTCGCAGCCGCTGAGAGGCGCTGTTGGCGATGGGTTCAGTGGTCATGGCAGTGGCGCCACCAGTGGCCCCTGCTACGAGGTTTGTTGCCGCTGCCATGGCCATGGCTGGCGTAGCAGTGGTCTGGTTGGCGACGGTGGCCCTGGTTGGCAGCCACTGAGCGAATTGGTTGTTACCGACGTGCAGAGCACTACCGACTTGTGCAGCGATGTCAAGCGACGGCTGTTTTGCTGCAAGGGCCGACGACTCCAGAGACACCGCTCCTCCCGCCCTTCCTGGACCTACGACGTAGGAGTCTGCTGGACCGACGCAGAGGCCTGCTGGACCGGTTGAGAAGTTCAGACTGGAGAGGGGACGAAAAGGGCGAGCGCGGATGTTGGCATGAGGGCCTCCGCAGAGGCTCGGGAGGAGTCGCAGAGCGCACTTGCACTGGCACTGGCAGCGCATGGAGAGAGGCGCCGACCTCTCACTGCCTGTGTGGAAGGGCAGGGCGAGTGAGACGGCTAGCGCCGCCTCTCACTGCCGCTGCTTCTCACTGCCGCTGCTTCTCACTGCCGCTGCTTCTCACTGCCGCTGCTTCTCACTGCCGCTGCTTCTCACTGCCGCTGCCTCTTACTGCCGCTGCCTCTCACTGCTGCTGCTGCCTCTCACAAAAAGATGAGTTCGCACGACAAAAAAAGAAAGAGGGGCCGCACGCGGAAGACGAGCAGCGAGTCAGAGTTTGGCACGGGAGACGGTGCGAGCGATGAAGGACCAACACTGGGTGAATTCTACACAGTAACGCTTGGGTCGCGTTTGCACGCCGCGGTGGCCACGACTGACATTGCCTGCGCATCGCTGGATCCAAGCGAGCTGGAAGAGGGGGAAGGGGACATGGCGAGGCGCATGAGAGCGCGGCAGAGCTGTCCTCCAGTCGGTGAAAAACTGCGCCGCTGCTTTCCGCTTGCGAAGAAAGCGAGAGCGAAGGTGAAGGATGCAGCAAGTCTTGACCTTGCTTGGTCTTGGTTTGCCTTCAAGTTGCGCGTCAGGGTTGTGAGGGCGACGTCCAACAGACCCACCCCGCTACGACACGAGTTGGATGGAGGCAATCCTTTCCACTCGTCCTCGCTGGTCCTACCGGGGCTCCAAGAACATCCCCAGCCGACATCTCCCCCGCCCCCCCCTTCCCCCCTCCCCCCACCCCCCCCGCTCCTCCCACCCGCGCCCCAACCCCAGCGCGGAAAACGAGAAAGCCCTAGGGAAGACGTCCGCGCGGTTCGGGAACCAGACGAAGAAACAGTCGAAAAGCTAGCAAAACATGAAAGAGTGACCATACATCCAGAGAAATGTCAATAGAACTGGGACGGAATAAATAGATACCCACCATAACCGAACTTGAAACTGTTGTGCCCGCGTGTGCTGAAAATGGAACCGGATACCCAGACCACTTTCAATTTGAAATCACGTATCCGGTGTCCGCCATATTAAAAACGGCGTATCCGAGTCCGCCATTTCTGGAACGCCATACCATGAGGTTTTGTTTTTGTAACGAGGTACCCACGTGGAAAGTAGGCGAATATCCGCGATTACATGAACACGACCCTAGAATGTAACGTCGACGATGTGTTTGAGTCAGTCTGTCGTACTTGCCGAAAACCGAAGTGGGGGCAGTGCCAGGTCGAACTCGAAGGAAACGGCAGGGGGGGGAAGGGATTCGAGCATGTGCCCTCCCATTGTGCATACTGTGTGACTGTTGTGCGCATAAAAAGCTGGAAGCAAGACCAGTTTTTCCTAATCGTTGTCGGTCGCGCACAAAGGGAGAAAAAAACTTCAAAATGCCGCCAGTTCAACGCCGTTAGATTGGTCGATCGAACGTGCGGCGGAGGCCGACCANAATAGAACTGGGACGGAATAAATAGATACCCACCATAACCGAACTTGAAACTGTTGTGCCCGCGTGTGCTGAAAATGGAACCGGATACCCAGACCACTTTCAATTTGAAATCACGTATCCGGTGTCCGCCATATTAAAAACGGCGTATCCGAGTCCGCCATTTCTGGAACGCCATACCATGAGGTTTTGTTTTTGTAACGAGGTACCCACGTGGAAAGTAGGCGAATATCCGCGATTACATGAACACGACCCTAGAATGTAACGTCGACGATGTGTTTGAGTTAGTCTGTCGTACTTGCCGAAAACCGAAGTGGGGGCAGTGCCAGGTCGAACTCGAGAGAACCGGCAGGGGGGGGAAGGGATTCGAGCATGTGCCCTCCCATTGTGCATACTGTGTGACTGTTGTGCGCATAAAAAGCTGGAAGCAAGACCAGTTTTTCCTAATCGTTGTCGGTCGCGCACAAAGGGAGAAAAAAACTTCAAAATGCCGCCAGTTCAACGCCGTTAGATTGGTCGATCGAACGTGCGGCGGAGGCCGACCATTGTAAAGAGATAATGTCGTGTCTAGTATTTCCAATTTGCCTCACTTAAAGTTTGTCTTTGCAGACACGGATAAAGTGTTTTCTTCAATGATCGACATGTTTAGCTATTGCCGGAAGAAAATTGATGGAAAACGTGCGGACCGTCCGATCTTCAGATCGAATGTCTCCTGAATCTATTTCAAGAGACATTCGGAGACATTTCGGTTTCTTTTCGCTTCGACATGAACAGAAGATCGTATGAACTATGCGAAAGCGAGGAAAGGCAACGTGGACCTAAACGAGCCCCGAGTTCATTCAAAATAAGACAATAGTAAAGCGCATCTTGTCATATGTAGTACAAGACAAATAGGCAAGTATGTGGGAGACACCATTCGTCATGGTGCTCACAACCATTGTGCGCACAATGACTTGCGTGTCATGTGGCATCCGTTCTGTGAGACTAGACTATTTTTTTGGTTGCGCGCGCGAATAACACTAACCACTCATATTTTGACTCTAAAAACTTGTACGTGTTTTCATTTGCGATCTTTATTTGATAAATATGTTCATTATCAGTGAACGATTCCAATCCGACACACTACAAAGAAATCAATTCTGTAAAGATCACATCACGTTGTCCGAATATGCAGACCTTGTTTTTAAGAAATAGCAACCTAACTCAGATTTAAAGATGGCATACCCATCGTTTTAAAAAAGGAACGACATGCCCGTATGCCGTTACCAATTTTAAAGGCCTGGGTACGCCGTGAGCATACATGTTATTCATGGGTATGGCATGCTTTTTTTTAGTGCGCCGGGTATGTCGTGCCAAAATTTCGACCCGTGGGTATGCTAGCTGAAAACTGAGCGCGGTGCGGGTATCCGAGCTATTTCACCCATAAAACTCCCATATCCATTATAAATATCAACGCCATGTCCAGTTAAAATCCAGCAAATGAGAAAGAAAACACGCTATGTTAAAGAAATCAATCGACGACTCATAAAATTCAGTGTTCACATGCTGAATTTGTCAAACCTCAAAGGTAATTCACAAAAACTAATCTTAGACTTTGATGAAACCGGTTTGAAAGGTGTTTGAATGTGTTGAGAGGTGTGATTATTGCGCTGGTGTCAAGCTCCGATATGGTGAAGACGACACTGCATTTGGAGCACTGTACGGAAAGCTACGGATTTTACGGTGAATTTTTGGGTCCACGTCTACTGGGAATTCTCTCCTGTACATGCAGAAGAATTCTGGCAACCAGCCCTGAAGCGATCTAAAGGGTCTGGTGTGTAATATAGTGTGTTGGCATGCGCAAGCGGGCTGCGCATGCCTCTAGTTAGTTTTAGCAGAGAGGGCAGCTACCTACTGCGCAGCACTGCACAGCTACCCTGGTCAGGGAGTCCTCTAGCTGACTGGACAAGAATCAGGCACCCTGAGCATGAGGCCTACACTACATCATCAGCCACATGCATGAAGCCTGGGCCTTTCAACCTGCATGGGCCAATCGGGTACGAGCTTCAAGAGGCTCCTGATCGACGGATCTGATGCAACAACATTGCAAGATCAACGACCGTCAGAGGAATGCCTGAAAAGCAAGCAACCTCTTTGGGAAACTTCACGTGAAGACCTGATGAAGCTTCATCAAGGAGGAAGCCTCTCCTTAGGGCAGCAGGGATGCCAGTAACAACTCTGACCTACAAGAAGCTTCACCTGAAAGGAAGCTTTCCCAAGAGGCAGCAGACCTGAACCACCTGAAGGAAGCTTCTCCTTCAGGTGGTCAACTTGCTAGACCCACAGGTACAAAAGGAGAAGCTCCTCTCAGCTCACATTCATCTCAGCATCTCAGCATTCTGCAAGCACTCAGCTCTTCTCAAGCCTCTGGCTCTGGAGCCCTGACCAAGACTCTGTTGGAGATCCCTCCAAGGCCCCCATAAGCCTGGCAAGGCCTGCCAGCCTGGGTGGAGGCTACCCTGGAGGCTAGTCAACCTGGAGACTGCGCCAAGATCCTTGCGACGACGGCCTACAAGGCCTAGCAAGGCGTTGCCCCTCTGTGGGCCAGGAGCTGTGCTAGCCTAGTGTGCTTAGTTTTCCGTGTACCATACTTGTACTTTGTATCAATCAGGATTTCAGTCCAGATTTCCCAACCCTTGCCCTGCTATTGTACATGCTGCACTGCTGATCACCCAAAGATCCTACCAGCAAGGGTCCTAGCCCTTGCGGCCTGCCTCACAAAATCAACAGAATGAAGGGTCCAAAGCACCCTATACATTGAAAAGGAATCTGCTGGGCCTCGCTACCACAGATCCCAGCAGGAGGACACGAAGACATGAAAGCTAGGCGTAAAGTGTAATTTGGGGTACGGGTTTAACAAAGCTTTCACATACATAAGGGAATATGTGTTTGACAAATTGTAATGAATCATATAACAAAAAGAAGAAAGACCAATCTCTCGATTGATCGCTCGGTTGTGATTCTCACGATCGACCAATTGAGTGACCCACGACAATCACATGACCATCCTTGCTATGCTCTATCACCAATGCATGCCGTTACTTGAGCATGGAGAGGAGCCAGATGTCGCACTTCCTGTTAGCTTTTTGGGTACGACTGCTTTTGTTTTTTCAACTCGCAAATGTATCACCTTTAACTGCACGCTTGCGCGAATATCTCAGTTGTTTTGCCGTGCAAAATAACACCCATGAATTAACCTAGATACCAACGTGACCAAAGATTATAGACTTGCTTCCCAAAAACTGGATTGAAAGAACAGCCATGTCCAGAATACCAAAATAAATGAAATAATTTACTTACCAATGTTACCCTACCAATGAGTCGCATGTTTGGCTTATCTCCCACAACGAGAATGGCCAAGTGACATCCCTCAAAACTAGCTATTGCAAACACAGGATATCTCGCCTTGGGTGGCGCAAGGGAAGGGTGTGGGGAAGGCCGACCGCCACAAAATGCAGTCGGCATTTTCATAGCGACCCCCCCCCCCCTTTTCAAACATCCTATCACAGGTCTCACAACCGAGTCTTGTATGTTTTGAGGGGAGGGGGGGGCTCACATGTGGTGTACGGTAGCCACATTGGAAATGGCGGCCAATGTCTATCAGACAACACTTTTCAAAGGAAAAAAGAAAGGTTGAAAAGGCCTGCCAACATCTGCCCTTGGCCATTTCCGCACGTATGTTTGCTTGCAGCGTTTAGCAGAGTTAAACAAAGCTCTACAAAGTTGTGTGGAAGTACATTCAACCGAACGGATTTGTCTGGATTTCTAATATGTAGTATGTGGTTATTCGAACTTGTACAAAAAATTTCAAAGGTAAATGGAGTTATACTAAGTTGGTTGGAGATGTGTGGAGTTTTACGGAACTATGCAAGATTGTACGGTGTTTTACGCAGTCATATAGTGTTGTACGAGTTTTCCGCAACTATACAGAGTTGTACAGATTTGTGCGGAGTTTTATGGAGTTGTTCTAAGTTGTACACAAGTTAACAAAGTTGTATAGTGTTCTACAAAGTTGTACATAGTTGTATGGAGTTATATGTTATTTCATGGAGGTGTACGGAGTCGTTTGGCATTCTATGGAGTTCTACGATGTCGTATTTAGTTGTACCACATTATACAGAATTGTACAGAGTTATGCATTGTTGTATAGATTTGTGCAAATGTCAGGTAAGTTGTATGAATTGTATGGGGTTAAACTGAGTTCTATGGAGTTGTACGGAGCTTAATGATGTCGTAGAGAGTTAAGGGAGTTGTACAAAATTCTACAAAGTTGTACAAGCGTGAGTGGAGCTGGATGGAGTTGCACGATGTTGTACGTATCTTTAATGGAGTTGTATGAAGTTGTAGAGAGTTACACAGAGTTGTACGAGGTTGTACAGAGTAGCATGGAACGATGCATGTTTGCACAGAGGAGTTCAAAGTTGTACCAAGTTCTATGGAGTTGTACGGAGTTGTACGGAATTGTCGAGAGTTGTATGGAATTATACGGAGGTGCACATAGTTGTACTAAGTTGTGCAGATTGATATTGTATTGTACGGAGTTGTAAGGATTGGCATGGAGTTGCATAGGATTTTATAGAATTGTATGGAATTACATGGAGCTTTATGGAATTGTAGGGAGTTTTATTCCACGGTGTGGAGATTTAATGGAGTTATGCAGACTTCTATGGAATTGTGCAGAGTTCTAAAGAATTTAATGGAGTTTTACAGAGATTCCAAAGTTGCACCAAGTTTTACAAAGATGTGTGGAAATGTATGGAGTTGTACATAGTTGTACTAATTTCAACTGATTTGTATGGGGCTTACAAAGCTCTATCAATCTTTACAAAATTGTAAGTATTTTTAAAGAGCTTCATAAATATGTACATAGTTGAACACGATTACATGGAGTTATATGGAGTTGCACAAAGTTGTATGGAATTGTACGCAGTTGTACAAAGGTGTGCATGATTTAATGGGGTTGTACGGGATTGTACGATATTGCATGGAGTTTTCAAGCACTACAGCGGGTTGTACATAGTTGCATCAAGCTATGTGGAGTTGCACGGGGTTGTACAATGTTGTATGGAGTTCTACAAAGGTGTATGGATTTTTCCAGAAATGTATAGAGCTGTACACAGATGTACGGAGCTCTATGGATTTGTACTGAGTTGTACGGATTAATAAAGTGTTATACGGAGTTGTACGAATCTGTACGAAGTAGTACAGAGCTATACAACATTTTGCAGAGCTGTACCAAATGGTACAAAGTTATATTGAGTTCTACGAGGCTATATCAAGTTTGAAGGACTTATACAGAGTTGTACAGAGCTGTATGGATTTGAATAGAGTTGTACGGGCCTGTAAGCATTGTTACAAAGTTTTATGGAGTTGTACACAATTGCACGGAGTTGTACGAAATAATACGACATTGTATGGAGTGTACGGTGTTTTATGGAGTTGTACAAAAATGTGCAGACTTGTTTGGATTTGTATTGGATTATACTGAGTTGTACGGAGTAGTACAGAGATGTACAAAGATGCATGGATTTGTAAGGTGTTCCATGTAGATGTATGGAAATGTATGGAGATGAATAGAGTTTTACATAATTGTACTAAGTTGTATGGGGTTGTACTGAGTTGAATGGATGTTTACAGAGTTGAATAGAGCTGCACAAAGTTCTATGGAGTTGTACATCATTGTAATGTGTGGCAAGGAGCAAATCGTGTGGAGCTGTACGGAGTTGAACGGAGTTGTACGATGTTGTAAGGAGTTGTACGAAGTTGTAACAATTTGTGCAGAGTTCGGAAGAGAATTCATTGAGGTTTACAGTGTTGTGTGGAGTTGTTCGTAGTTGTATCGTGTTGTTTGACACCTCATAGAGTCATCAATAGGTCTAACAGGTTATACGGATTTGAATAGAGTTATGTGGTCTTGTACGGTATTGCATGGAGTTGTGCGGTATTGTACACAATAGTATAGCATTGCATGTGGTCTTTTATCAAGTTGCATGATTTTTTTATGGAGTTTTATGGGTTTTTTTTAAGGTGTATGCAATTGTGTCAAGATACACAGCATTGTAAAAAGTTGTTTGGAGTTGAACAGAGTTGTACGGGATTTGTACAAATGTGTGTAGAGATGTGCGGAGTTTCATGGAGTTCATCGGAGTTGTACTTTGTTGTACAGAGGTCTACGAAGTAGAATGGAGTTATGCAGAGCTCTACGACACTGTACAAAGTTGTACGCAGCTTTACATAGGTGTACCAAGTTGAATGGAGTTGTTAAGAGCTTTGCGAATGTGTATGGAATTGTACCGAGTTGTACGGAGTTTTATGGAGTTGTACGGTGTTGCATGGGGCTGTGCGGAGTTGTACGGAGTTGTATGGAGTGGTACGGGGTTGTACAGAGTCAGCTGGGATTGTACAAAGTTGTAAGAATTGGCTAGCAAGTATCAAAACCTTTGATAAACAGCGGCATGGTGTGGCTATTGTGCACAATGAAAGGCCAAAGTGGGTATATGTTGCTGACTGTGATCACAACATTCCACCATGTGTGGTTAGCTTCGGCAAATCATAGCACGATACATGAATGGTCGGAGGGGAAAATCATATTGCAGGCATACTAGAAATGGGCTAGAGGTTATAAATAACTTCAATGAATAGGATCAAGGCGTGACTATTGTGCACGACGACAGGCCAAAGTTGGAATGTATGACTGATCATGACCACAATATTACACCATGTGTTGTTAGCTTTGACAAATCATAGCACGAGTCAGGAATGGTCAGAAGAAAATGAAATCCTAGAAATACTAGAAGTCTATTGGCGATTTTTAAAACCGTCAATAACTAGTGGCACAGTGTGGCTACCCTGCACAATGACCGGCCAAAGTGAGTATGTAAAACTGACCATAACTAGAACTTTAAAAGGCACGAGCGAGAAGATTTCAGAGGGTGCGATAAAATCTCAGGCATACTAGGCTTGGAATCGCATGTATACAAACCTTCAGACACTAATGACATGGTGTGGGTGTCGTGTGCAATAGCCAGCAGAATTTGGCATATGTCACTGACCGTGGCCACAAAATTTCATCAGGGGTGGTCAATGTTAACAAATCATAGCAAAAGTCGTCCACGGTCTTAGGGAACAATGAAGTAGATGTGTACTAGGCATGTGATTGAAAACATTATTAGTGGAATGGTGTGGCTACCGTGCGCAATGAGCGGCCAAGGTCGGCATATGTCACTGATCATGACCACAACATTACACCGTATGTGGTAAACTATGATAGCTAATTGGACAAGTCATTAACGATTAGAGTGGGCAATCCAAGTACAGGCAGACAAAGCATGGTCTAGCAAGTATAAACTAGTTTAAATACTGGTGGCACGGTGTGCCTGCCATGTGCAATGACTGGCCAAGAGGGAATATGTCACTAACCATGGCCACAACATTAAACCATGTGTGATAAATGTTGATGTATCATAGTACCGGCCAGAAATGGTCACATGGGTGATCATGGTCCGGGCATACTAGGCACGGGCTAGAAAGTAACAAAACTGTCAATATGTAGTGGCACGGCGTGGCTATTGTGTTCAAGATCCGGCCAAATTTGACACATTTCACTCACCAGGACCATAAAACTACATCTTGTATGGTCAACTTTGACAAATTATAGGACGAGTTAGAAACAACTAGAGGGGGGAATCGAAGTGCAGGAATGCTAGGATGGGCTAACAGGTACAACACCTCTCAAGTACTAGTAGCATAGTGTGGTCATCATGTGCAATCATTGGTTGAAGTGAGTATATGTCACTGACCATGACCACAACATAAAACCATGAGTGGTCAACTGTGACATATTAAAGCACGAGTCATGAATTGGGGAAATTCATAGTGCACGCAAACTAGGGATGGTCAAGAAAGTATAAAACCCTTGAATAACTAGTGGCATGACATTCCTTTCATGCACAACAACCCGCCCAAGTTGGCATATTTCATTGATCATGACTATAGCATTACACCATGTGTGGTCAGCCTTGACAAATAATAGCACGAGTAAGAAATGATCAGAGAGGGCAATGACATCATAAACATACTAGAAGCTGAAAGTATCAAAACTTCCGATACCTAGTGGCACAATGTGGGTACCCTGTGCAATGACCGACCAAATTGGGCATATGTTAGTGACCATGAACACAACATTTTTTCAGACAAGTGTGAAGTCTGTATTGATTAATCATAACACGAGTCAGCAAAGATCAGAGGGTGCAATCAAAGTGCAAGAACACTAGGCATGGATCACAAAACATGCAAACCTTCAAACACTAGTGGCATGGTGTGGCTGTTTTGTGCAATGACCGGCCAAAGTGGACATACATAACTGACCATGACCACAAAATTACACCATGTGTGTTCAAATTTGACAAATCATAGCACAAGTCAGAAATGGTCAGAGTTGGAAATCATAGTGCAGGCATACTAGGCATGGGCTATAAACTTACATACCTTCAACGACTAGAATCAGGACGTGGCTATCTTGCACAATGACCCCAAAAGGTTTGCATATGTCACAGAACACGATCACATCATTACACCATTTGTGGTTTGCTTTGAAAAATCATAGCACGATTCCGAAATGGTCAGCGAGGGAAATCCAAGTCGAATCATACTAGAGATTTACTAGAAAGTACCTGAACTGTCAGTAACTGGTTGTACAGTATGGCTATCCTGCGCAATGACTAGCCAAAGAGGGCATATGTCACTGACCACGACCACAACATTATACCATGTGTGGTCAACGTTGACAAAACACAGAACGAGTAAGATAAAGTCAGAGGGGATAGTAAACGTTTCTGCATACTAGGATTGTACTAGAAAGTATCAAAACCTCCAATAGTTAGTGGTACAACGTGGCTGCTGCATGCAATGACCAGCCAAAGTGGGCATATGTTACTGACTATGGCCACAACATTACACCAGGTGTGGACGACATTGAGAACACATAGGACGATTCAGACATGACCAGAGGGGCCAATCAAAGTGCAGGCATGGACCAGCAAGTACAGTTACCTTCAGATAACAGTGGCATCAAGTGACTATCGTGTGCGGAAACCAGCAAAAATTGGCATATGTCACTGACCATAACATCAACAAAACACCGTGTGTGGTCAACTTTGACAAAATCATAGCACCAGTCGGGAATGGTCATAGGGGGCNGTGGGCATATGTTACTGACTATGGCCACAACATTACACCAGGTGTGGACGACATTGAGAACACATAGGACGATTCAGACATGACCAGAGGGGCCAATCAAAGTGCAGGCATGGACCAGCAAGTACAGTTACCTTCAGATAACAGTGGCATCAAGTGACTATCGCGCGCGGCACCAGCAAAAACTGGCATATGTCACTGACCATAACATCAACAAAACACCGTGTGTGGTCAACTTTGACAAAATCATAGCACGAGTCGGGAATGGTCATAGGGGGCAATCATTGTGAAGTCATACTAGGCATGGGCTAGCAAGTATAAAGAGATTCAGTAACCAGTGTCACGGTGTGACTATTGTGCACAATCACCAGCCAAAGTTGGCATATGTTGCAGACCATGACCACAACATCATGCCACGTGTGGTCAAATTTGACAAGTCATAGAACAAGGCAGAAATGGTCAGGGAAGGAAATAAAGTGTAAACATACTAGAAATTGGCTGGCACGTATACAAACCTTCAAAAACTAGTGGCAAGGTGTGGCTGTCTTGCACAATGATTGGCCAGAGTAGACACATGCCACTGACCATGGCTACAACATGGCACCGTGTGTGGTTAACTTCAAAACATCATAGCGTGATCCAGAAATTGTAAGAGGTGAAAATCAAACTGTAGGCATACATAGCATGGGCTAGAAAGTATTGAAAACTCCAAGAACCAGTGGCAAGGTGAGGCTACCGTGCACAATTGCCAGCCAAAATGGGCACATGCAACAGACAGTGACCACAACATTACACCATGTGTGGTAAAATTTGAGCTAATCAAAGCAGGAGTCAGAACTGGTCAGAGGGGGAATTGAGAGTACAGGCATACAAGGCATAGAATAGCTCGTATGAAAGCCCTCAAAATCTAGTGGCACGGAGTGACTGTTGTGCGAAATGACCAGAAAAAGTTGCCATATGTCACTTACCATGATCACATCATTACACCATGTGTGGTCGACTTTGGAAAATCAGAGCACGAGTCAGAAATCATTAGAGGAGACAGTCAAAGTGTGAGAATACTAGAAGTGGGCTAGAAATTGTAAAAACCATAAATTACTAGGGGGTTTGATGTGGTTTTTGTGTGCAATGACCAGCCAAAACAATTCATGGGTCGCTTACCATGACCACATCATTACACTATGTGTGTCTTTCTTTACAAATGATTGAACACATCAGAAACGTTCATAGAGGAGAATCAAATTGGGTATACTATTCATTTGCTAGCAAGTGTGTAAAAACCTTCAATGATTAGTGCAACGGTATGGCTATGGAGTGAAATGACCAGAAAAAGTGGACATTTGTTAGTGACCATGACCACAACATTACCCCATATCTGGTCAATGGTGAAAAATCATAGCACAAGTCAGAAAGGTCAGAGGGAGAAATAGATTTTTAGGAATAAAAGGAATGAACTAGAAAACATTGAAACTTTCACAAACAAGTGACACGAGATTGCCATGGGGCAGAATTACTGGCCAAATCTGGCATGTCATTGACCAAGACCATAGCATTACGCCATGTTTAGTCAGCTTCCAAAAATCAAAGCTTAAGAATGCTAGACATTGACGAGTAAGTACAGACCTTCAGAAACTAGTGGCATGGTGTGTGTATATCATCGCAATGACCAGCCAAAGTGGATACATGCCACTGACCTTGACCACAACATGACGCCGTAAGTGGTCAACTTTGAAAAACCATAGAAAACATTAAAAATAGTCAAAGGGGAGAATCAGAGTCTAGGCATGCTAGGCATGGACTAGAAAGTATTAGCGCCATAAAAAACCTGTGGCACGGTGCTGCTACGGTGCACTATGATCGGCCAAAGTGGGCATGTGTACCTTACCTTGGCCAATGCATTTTACCATGTGCGGTCAACTTAGACAAATCATAGCATGAGCCAAAAATGGTCAGAGGGGGGAAATCAACGTGCAGTCATAGTAGGCATGGACCGGTAGATATCATAGTTTTCAAGTACTAGGGACACGGTGTGGCTATCAAAGTATAGACAATCAAATTGTAGATGTACTAGGAATGGGCCAGAAAGTAAAAAACCACAGTGGCATATCATGTGTGCACAATGAGGCATATTCACTGAATGTTGCCACAATATTTCACCAATTGTGGGCAACGTTGAAAAATCATAGCATGAGTCAGGAACGATCAGAGGGGAAAATCAAAGTTAAGGGACACTAGAAATGTGCTAGAAAGTATCAGAAAATTTAGCAAATAGTGGCATGGTGTGGCTATCCTGTGTAATGACCAGCCAAAGCAAGCATATGTCACTGACCATAACCACAAGATACCACTAGTTGTGGTCAATGTTGACGAATCATAACACGAGTCAGGAACGTTCAGAGGGAAACATCGTTGTTTGGGCACACTAGGCATGTCCTAGCAATCATCAAAACCTTCGATGATTAGTGGCACTGTGCAGCTGTCATGGACAATTACATTATGCTTGGTCAACTTTGTCAACTCATATGACGAGTCGAAATCAATCTGAGCATTCAATAGAAGTGCAGGCATACAGGAAATGGACTAGCAAGTACAAAAACCTTTAAAACCTAGTTGTACGGTGTGGCTATTGTGCGTAATGACCAGCCACAATGGGCAGTCGGCATTTTCCATGACAACAACGTTATACCATTTGTGGTCAAATTTGACAAATCATAGAACGAGTCACAAATAGTCACACGGGGTACTCATCGTGAAGGCATAGTATGCATGGACAAGCAATCATGCAGACTCTCAACAAGTGGCATGGTGTGGCTGTCATGCAAAATGACTGGTCAAAGTTGCATGCATCACCGACAATGACCACAACATTACACCATGTGTGGTCAGCTTTGACAAATCATAGCATGATTCAGAAACAGTCAATGGGGACAATCAAGGTGTATGCATGATAGGCATGGGCTAGCAAGTATTACAACTGTCAATAATTAGTGGTATTGTACGGCTAACGTGCGCAAGGACCGGCCAAAGTGGGCATATGTCATTGACCATGACCACAACACTATACGATGTGTGGTCAATGTTAACACATCATAGCACGAGTAAAAAAGAGTCAGAGGGTTCAATCAAGGTGAAGGCATACAACTATTTAAGTATCGAGTATATTGTTGCGTTGTAAGGATTGGTGTGCCTCACCCAGCCTTGCCCGGCCTAGCCCGGGTGTCTCTTCTGTTGCTGTTGTGTGCTGTTTAGTGGGGTATGGAAGCGTGGTCTCTCTACTGCTCTGATACCATGAGGGAATGGAGAAACCCCCCAAGCAACGTTCAGTGTGAGAGGGAACGTTGCATAGAATACAACATGACGAGCGGAGCGTGCATCTGCGTACCCGAAGGCATTGCCTGCAGGATCGAACACATCTCAAGATTCAAGCAATCTTGAAATCTCGAAATCTCGAAGGTTTCTGGGGCTTTGACACGAGACCGAGATCGTCTCAAAACACTTCGGACAAGGTCAAGATTTGGCGCAATGTAAGATTTTGAAATGATATTGATCTCATCTCGTCTCATCTCGAACTCATGCGAACCCATATGACCCGGCAAAGCATCTTGCCACGTGTGAAGGACACGAGAGGCGTAGCTTGGCCAAACCTACATTGAAATACATGATCTCGCATCCCTTGCCAGGTAGCCCATCCAATCATCCAAAGTAAGCTGGAATCGTCGCGTCCCCTCGTGCAGAACAAAGATTCCAGACAATTATGGACCATTGTCCACGCGAGCCACACACTTTCCAACCAATGGATGTTTTAACATCATGATGTCAACCAACATTGAAGCAGGTTCATTGCGTTGCGATGAACCTACGTGAATCAAGCACTTCCTGCGAGGAGATGAACCTGAGAAGTTTCCTAGAACCTTCCTAACCACCTGCCGCAACACTAGGCATCAGGGCCAGGTCAGCGTGTGACAACAGTCACAAGTTAGAGACAAAACTGCAAGGGTCTGGGTTGGGACACGAACAGAGTGTCAGGAAACTCAAACTGAACATAATTGCAAAGAGAAGTAACAAATGACAGGTCCAAGGCAAAAATTCCTGCCGCGGCGCACGACGGGTGTCGCACGCGGCAGTCCAAGAGCTGTCCTAAAAACCGGCCCAAAACCACTGTTTTGGCCGTAACTCTGCGCACACATGTCAGAATGCTACGCCGTGTGAACCTAGACACGCAAGATCAAAAGACGGACGCTACGACTGGTCACATGCATGCATCCATCATCACACGGTGGACATACAACGTAAAAACATGCAAATAGGGCTCATAGCTAGTCCGCCGAAAGACGCCTACAAGCTGTGGAGAAGACATCAGAGAGTCTCGGCAGCATGTGGGGCTCTGGAACGGTAGTCGGCCAGCTCCAAGCCGGTAGTCCGCCGCCAGTCGTCGCAATGGTGTCACCAGGGCCCGCCTCAGGGATCTGCACGAGTGTGGACACGGCCGAGTGGTCACAGTAAACTGTACAAGAACGTCACAAATCACAACACTCCCCCATGACCCGATGGTATGCATGTCCATACACGTGCAGTACTGGTACAAAAACAATAGTGAGTAACACAAAAAAATGAGGCACAGATGCACATCCCACATTCAACCACCCTCAGGCGTGGGGCGAAGCCCAACAGAATGAATGGCCACCAATAACTTTCCGCGAGCTAGTGCCTTTGTCAAGAAATCAGCACGCTACATGTCAGTGCCAACCCACATGACGGAGATCACGCGTCGCTCCACCAGGTCACGACCGAAGTGATGCTCAACCGCAATGTGCTTTGTGCGAGCATGAAAGACACCGGAGTTCTCCGCAATGGCGAGAGCACTCTGGTTGTCGCAACGCAGCACAATGGCAGGTACTGACTGCCCAAGGTCAAGAAACAAGCGTTGCAGCCATACTGCCTCAACAGCCCCTGCACCCAAAGGAACATACTCTGCCTACGACGAACTACGTGCAATGCAGCCCTGCCTTCCGCTTCGCCAAGAGAGAGCGGTACCACCAAGCAGGAACACGTAGCGAGTACGGCTGCGCCCATCTGGGGTCCAAGCCCAGTCGCAGTTAGTGTAGCCGTCAAGGACCACCGAACACTGCCGACGAAAACAGAGTCTGAGGTACGGCGTGGAGACCACATACCGCACCACTTGCACAGTCCCGTGAAGGGCTCTTGCACATGGAACCTACGAGAACTGAGCAAGGAGGTTGACGGTGAACGCGATATCAGGACGCGTGGTAGTGGCCAGGTACATCAGAGATCCGATGAGACGGAGGTACAAGGTCACGTCCACTGTCTCCCCCAGTTGTGTAGGGTCATCCACCTTCAGGGCATCCTGCCCATCGGTTGTAAGAGGTGTGGAAGCGGAGGGCACTACACTGAGGAGATCGCTAAAGCGCTCCCCCACAACTCATGCATATCAGGCCTGATGAAACAACAATGTCCGATGTCTGCAATCTCGCACGATCTCCATACCGAGAAACACCGATGCAGGACCGAGGTCCTTCATCCTGTAGGCAGTCTGCAAGACAGCCTTGGCCTCCTTCACGGCCTCCAGGGACAGAGACGTGATCAGAAGGTCATCGAGATAGGCCAGGATGGCCGTGAACCGCGCGGGTGTCGGTAGGATGAAAAGAGAGGGGTCTGCCTCACTCTGTACGTATCCTGCACGAGTCAAAGTGCCGGTGATCTCCCTGTTCCAACACTGCAGAGACTGCTTGAGGCCGTACAAGGACTTCCGCAAGCGCCAGACCCTGTCATAGTCCTCAAAGCCCGGTGGCTGAGCCACGTAAATCTCCTCATCCAGAGAGCCATGGAGGAACGCATTGTTCACATACATCTGGTGCAGTTCCCAGTCATGCTAAGCCACTACACCGAACAGAGCTCGAGCTGAGGTCATGCGGTCGACAGGGGCAAAGGTGTCAGTGTAATCGACTCCCTCAATCTGAGAGTACCCCTTGACGACCAAGCGGGCCTTGTAGCGTTTGAGTGAGCCATCCGGCTTCACCTTCTTGCGAAAGACCCACTTGAGCTGAATAGCCTTCCTCCCAGGAGGAAGGTCGACAAGCTTGTAGACTCTGTGCTCTCGGATAACGCGAAGCTCATCCTCGCAGGCAGCACGCCAAGCGTCGGCATCTTGTGATGAGAGAGCCTCCCTCAGTGTGCCCGGGTCGGGTGCCATAGAGGGAGAACTCTGTGTGGCAAGTGCACACGCCTCAGTGCCGGGCCTAACGACCACAAGATCAGCTGTTGCATCACAGGCGATATGGAACTCGCGAGTGACAAGGTTGTGCCCTACGGGACACGCTGGATGTACCTCTGTGAGCTCAGTGTGGACACTCGGGCCTAGGGCCTTTGTGCCGGGGTCACCACTCCCGATGCTGCGCGAGGAGCGCCTGGGTCCGGGGCCCAACGCTCGCTGAGCTCCAGAATCCAGTGGTCGAAGACGGNTGTGGCAAGTGCACACGCCTCAGTGCCGGGCCTAACGACCACAAGATCAGCTGTTGCATCACAGGCGATATGGAACTCGCGAGTGACAAGGTTGTGCCCTACGGGACACGCTGGATGTACCTCTGTGAGCTCAGTGTGGACACTCGGGCCTAGGGCCTTTGTGCCGGGGTCACCACTCCCGATGCTGCGCGAGGAGCGCCTGGGTCCGGGGCCCAACGCTCGCTGAGCTCCAGAATCCAGTGGTCGAAGACGGCCACCGGGCTCACGGGAGTGACCTGAGGTCGAGGGACGCACCTCAGGCTCAGGGACAGGTGCGACCACAGGGACAGGTATGACCACAGCTGGTGAGGGTTGAGACGAGGCAGCCAAAGATGCCGTGCGAGGAGATGCGTGTGTGGGGAACACAGGGCTGGGTGTGACAGATGGAGCAGGCAAGACTGGACCTGACACTGAGGCAGGAGTACCAGTCGACACAGGAATGGGAGTGGGCAAGACTGGATCAGATACAAAGACAGGAGTGCCAGCAGACGCAGGTGCTGGTGCAAAAACAGGCTGTACAAGCGAGATCTCTGGAGTGATGGCAATGATCGCCGGATCATCAAGGGCCGGAGAACGAGAGGGGGCTCGAGCGGACACATCAGCCTGATGAGAGGTGCTCGCTGGCGTAGAAGTGTCCCCCATCTGCCAAGAACCCTCACAGGAAGGAACATGGGCGGGGGAGAGTGTTGTGATTGAAGTCAGGTCACGGTAGGTGAGAGACTAAAAAAACAGCGCGTCGCGGGACTCAATGACACGACGAAGAGTCCCAGAAGGGTCCCAGAAGCACCAGGCCTTCGACCGCGGGGAAATGCCTATGAAGGCATACAAACGGCCCTGAGGTGAGACCTTGGACCCCTTCTGGTCCTCGGTGTACCACACGGAGGCCAGAGAGCCCCAGACGCGAGTGAGACAAAGGTCAGCACGGTGTCCAAACCAGAGCTTGTACGGTGTAATACGGTCCGGAAGCGGACCGTGCGGGAGGCGGTTCCAGACCCAAGTCATGTAGGCAAAACCCTCAAAGACAAAAGACTATGGGAGACCGCACTCAGACTGCATGGCGCGAACTGCATCCTCCATGGTGCCGTTTGAGCGCTCAGATACATCGTTTTGCTGGGGGGTAGCAAGAGCGGAGACCTGGTGAAAAATCCCATGCTCAGCAAAGAAGGAGTCCATCTCGCNTGGTCCTCGGTGTACCACACAGAGGCCAGAGAGCCCCAGACGCGAGTGAGACAAAGGTCAGCACGGTGTCCAAACCAGAGCTCGTACGGTGTAATATGGTCCGGAAGCGGACCGTGCGGGAGGCGGTTCCAGACCCAAGTCATGTAGGCAAAACCCTCAAAGACAAAAGACTATGGGAGACCGCACTCAGACTGCATGGCGCGAACTGCATCCTCCATGGTGCCGTTTGAGCGCTCAGATACATCGTTTTGCTGGGGGGTAGCAAGAGCGGAGACCTGGTGACAAATCCCATGCTCAGCAAAGAAGGAGTCCATCTCGCCAAGGAACTCACCGCCGCGATCCGAGCGGATGGTATGTAGCGTGTGGCGGGACTGATGCTCAGCCATCACTAGCCAGAGTCAAACCGCAAGGGCGGCGTCGCTCTTCTGACGAAGACTGTAGACCCACCGCATCCGGGTAAAGTCATCAGTGAGAGTCAGAACATACCGGCCCCTTTTGGACAGAGACTCGATTGGGAGAGGGCCGAGAAGGTCTGAGTGAACCAACTCGAGAGGCCGAAGTGCTCGGGAACGAGAGTAAGGGTAGGTGCACCGGTGCATCTTCCCCTCAGCGTAAAAAAGACAATTAGTCTTGGGTGGCTTCTCGAAAGAAGCCACGTCAAGACCGAGAGCGGGCTATGTCCAAATGAGCTTCGACACAGTGTCGGAGCCCACGTGACACAAACGGCGATGAAGCAACCGTTGGTGTTCCGGAGATAGAATACCAGTGACAAAGACACGACCGGAGGAGGAAGAGCAAGGAGAGGAGGGCCGAGCAATGCGATACAGATCATCTATGACTAAAGCACGCAAGATGACACTGCGGGTGTCAGTAGTAGTCACAGTCGCTGAGTCAGCGGTATGCTCCACAGAGAGACCCATCAAGGTGCAAGCACGCACAGAAAGCAAGCTGAGCTCAAGATCAAGCACAAACAACACATCGGAAAGGTACAAGGGGCCAGACGGACCATCGAAGCATACAACCCCAACACCATGGACTGGCAAGGACTAACCAGAGCCTGTACAAATGGAACGGACAGACGTGACAGGGTCGAGAACAACAAAGTCACTGTGACGGCACGTCATGTGATGGGTGGCACCAGAATCGATGATCCAAGTGCCACCAGAGTCACGACTGGAGGACGTCACTGTACAACGAGCAATGGAACACTCGGCATCAGAGGGACGCTGAGCCGTCAGTGGGGAGGAACGACACACAACACAAAGATGAGACTCATGAATCCACTCGGTGCAGTCAGGCCCATCATCATCACATACTAACTGTGCTCCCCCACACGCGTTGTCACGAGCCATAAGAATGGAAAAACAAACAGTCTGTGAACCACCCGANTGCTGCAATGCCCTATGTCTACGTGGGTGTAGATGGGGTCGACAAGGAAGAGGAAGATAAGAAAGTGATGGAGGAGGAAGAGGGAGACTGCACGAGGGAAGACGATGGTGATGCGATGGGTGCTGCAGCGAGGGAAGTCTCCTGATGGGCTACGACTACCTCGCGGGCTGAGGTCACCTAAAGGAAGAGCTGATGCGCCCAAGGAAGCAGCTGCAGAGTTCTGAGAAGGGCTTGAGGACAGCATCGCTGTATCGTGTGAAGATGTCGGTGTACTCGAGGTGAACTCCGAGCATAATTGTACGAAGCGCCCACAGCTGTGTGCCTCCTGAGGTCCCCAAGCGCGTGTAGATGCGAATGGCGCGTCGCCAGTAATCCGCTGCAGGCTCCGCACGCCCCTGACGGAGCGAATGGAAAGCACGAATGTGTGATGCACGAGTGGCATGCGTCTCTGCGGCCAGTAGGGATAAGGCCAGATCCCAACCTCCACAGGGATCGACGCCGGTGCCTGTGCCGGCCTCGCCAAGGAAGGGGCGGAAGTCGATGACGGTCTCGCGTGGCATGGCGTAGAGGAGTCAGCACATGGCCCGGGCTGTTGTCAGTACCTGTGCTGGGTCTGTAGGCTGGTACGGGCTGTGGTAGTAAGGCCACACTCCCTCAGAAGTAGCCCACACCTGAAACAGGATCTCCCAGCAGTCGAAGCCATCCTCACTGATGTACTGTGGACGTGGTGCCTCAAAATCCTTGGGTTGCCGCTCCGTGGGGAGAGCAACCACAGGCTGAGAAGGACGAGAGACGGGAAAGAATCCTGGAAGAGGATGGTCACCGGGGTAGTCAGGTGACAATCGTATCGGGGAAAACGGAAGAGATCGGGTACCCGTCTGCAGCTGACGGAGGCGCTCCTGAAGAACTCGAATCTCCTGAGCCGGGGAATCATCCGTAATGCCTGGCATGAGTGGCTCATCATCCAGGAGGTCAGCATGTGGTGGGGCAGGTCGAGCGCCAGTCACGGATGTCTCAGTGGACTGCTGGGTAGAGACCGCGATACCGGCAGCTCCCTCAGAAACCCGCTGAGGAGCCGTGGACTGAGCACGCAGAAGCTCAGTCAGCGTGCGAATAGCGTCAGTTTGCTCTCTCTGGAGGCGACGCATCTCATCTTGCTGGCTTTGCAGGTCCTCAATGGCCTGTGAGCGTGGACTCAGTACACCAGACGAAGACGAGGAGGGGTCGCCTGGTCCCTTCTCCTTGTTGTCGGACAGGCTCATGTCGCCGCTCAGTATAGGGCGACAGGTCAAGTTTGTCTGATTTCAAAACCGTGAGCGTTTCTCGAGGATTTGAAACGCTGGCAACGTTTGACTGTCCGGCCAAAACTTTGGCTAAGTATGGTGCTGACAGCCAGACATTTGGCTAAGTGCTGAAATTTACAAATTTCGGCACTAAAAATTCAAGGTTGTCCAAATCAAGCAAAATTTGGACCACAGAGGCTCCTGAATGTTCTGAACATGATGGTGAAAGTTTCAGTCGCAAAAAGTTGGATAAAGTGGCAAAACGTCACTTTTCCCTGTTCTGCCTGAATTTCAGCAGAAAACAAATCTGCGTTGCACTTCAGTCTTTGCTGGTGGCGACAGGGCACGAAACTGAGCGTGAATAGTAGCTCTGGAGAGCTTGAAAGAAGAGCTTTCCAACGCACCCTCAAACGCCAAAAACGGCGTTCATTTGAAGCCAGGGCAAGCTCGTGCCGACGGGGAGGTGGTGGCTGACGGGATTTTCGTCCGCGGCTCCTCCACGTCCGTGCGGCTTCTAGGAAGTTGCACGGACAGGGACAGCGCTGGAGCACGCTGCTGTTGTTTCTGCTGCTGCTGCTGCCATCGAGCTTGACGGCAATGGCCTCAAGCCACTTTGGCGGCTACTGTTGCTGATGTTTCTGATGCCGCCGCCGATGTTGTTGCTACTGCTGCTGCTGCTGTGGTCAAAACTGCCAGCACCGTTGCTGCTCTACTGGAAAGCTGCTATGGCGCTGCTGCGCTGGCGTGCTGCTACACTGCTGCACCCCTCCTGCACGACTCCTCTGACGCGCAGGTGTTGCGGCCTACGCCTTGCAATGGCGCAGGTTGGTGGGTCCTCCCACGACCTGTCGCTACTGCTTTGTGCTGTTGTCGCTGCTGCTACTCACTCCTGCTGTAATTGCTGCATCTCTGCTGTGCAGCACAACAAGCTCTCGCTTGTTGCTCTGACACCATGAGAAGTTTCCTAGAACCTTCCTAACCACTTGCCGCGACACTAGGCGTCAGCGCCAGGTCAGAGTGTGACAACAGTCACATGTTAGAGACAAAACTGCAAGGGTCTCGGTTGGGACACGAACAGAGTGTCAGGAAACTCAAACTGAATATAATTGCTAAGAGAAATAACAAATGACATGTCCAAGGTATAAATTCCTGCCGCGGCGCACGGCGGGTGTCACACGCGGCAGTCCAAGCGCTGTCCTAAAAACCGGCCCAAAACCACTGTTTTGGCCGTAACTCTGCGCACACATGTCAGAATGCTACGCCGTCTGAACCTAGACGTGCGAGATCAAAGACAAACGCTATGACTGGTCACATGCATGCATCCATCACCACGCGGTGGACATACAATGCAAAAACATGCAAATAGGGCTCATGGCCAGTCCGCCGAAAGACGCCTGCAAGCTGTAGAGAAGATAGCAGAGAGTCCCGGCAGCATCTGGGGCTCTGGAACGGTAGTCGGCCAGCTCCAAGCCGGTATTCCGCAGCCAGTCGTCGCACCGGTGTCACCAGGGCCCGCCTCAAGGATCTGCACGAGTATGGATACAACCGAGTGGTCAAAGTAAACTGTGCAAGAACGTCACAAATCACAACAAAACCGATTCGTGCATGAAAGTGATTTTTCTCTACTCCTTGTCTTGAGTGATAACCCTTCTATTCAACATCCACGATTCCCATGTGTATACATGCATTTATGGCATCTTTTTGGAGCGTAAAGATAACTTAAATTTGCCATACATAATTCGAGATCACGTATATCTGGTTGCATGATTGCGAGATCGAGATGAGAATGAGATTTCAACGCAGAGTATACGTTGAGATTGGGATTTTGTCAATCTTGAATTTCGAGATTGAAATTCTCCTTTTCTCGAATTGGTCAAGATGAGATGGATAATCTTGCTCAATCTCGAACACCATGCCTTAGCGCACCGCTTCCACTAAGCCAGTGCGAAAAATCACCCATCTATCTAGCAGTTTGCAAACAAGGAGCTGTTGTGATGTGAGATGTTTCCGTGCGTTTGTACTGTTTACTGTGACCACTCGGTCGTGTCCATGCTCGTGCAGATCCCTGATGCGGACCCAGCTGGCGCCGGAGCACTGATGGTTGGTGGATTCACCCGCCAGCAGCCACTAGGCGGCTGCCATGACGTTCGGGGTGCTTGCTGGGGTACTCTGCAGTTTTTCTGCAGACGCTAGACTTTTCTCGGTGCACAGGCTCTTGAGGCCGACTTCCATGTTTTGCATTGTCCTTCCACAGATTGATTCTGGACTTGTGCGTGTGACCAGTCGTAGCGTCCGGCTCAAGATTTTGCACGTCTAGGTTCAGACGGCGCAGCATTCTGACATGTGTGCGCAGAGTTACGGCCAAAACAGTGGTTTTGGGCCGGTTTTAGGACAGCTCTTGGACCGCCGCGTGCGACACCCGCTGTGCGCCGCGGCAGGTATTTATGCCATGGACCTGTCATTTGTTATCTCTCTCTGCAAATGCTTATGAAGCATTCAGACACTTTGCCTTGTGTCCCCTAGCCAAACCCTTGCCGTTACGTGCACGACTTGTGACTTTCGTCACCGTCTGATTAGGCACAGACGCCTGGTCAATGGGAGTGTGGCTAGGAAGCTTCTATGCATCTTCTTATGGTATCAGAGAAACAAGCCAGAGCTTGTTGTGCTGCACAGCAGAGATGCAGCAATCGTAGCAGCAGTGAGCAGCAGCAGCAACAACAGCACACAGCAGCAGTGACAGGTCCTGGGACGACCCTTCAACCCGCGCCATTGCAAGGCGTAGGCCGCAACACCTGCATGACAGAGGAGTCGTGCAGGAGGGGTGCAGCAGTGTAGCAGCACGCCAGCGCAGCAGCGCCATAGCAGCTGTCCAGCAGCGCAGCAACAGTGCTGGCAGTTTTGACCACAGCAGCAGCAACAGCAGCAGCAACATCGGCGGCGGCATCAGAAACATCATCAACAGTAGCCGCCAAAGTGGCTTGAGGCCGTTGCCGTCAAGCTCGACGGCAGCTGCAGCAACAACAGCAGCGTGCGCCACCGCTTCCCCTGTCCCTGCAACTTCCTAGAAGCCGCACGGACGTGGAGGAGCCGCAGACGAAAATCGCGTCAGCCACCACCTCCCCGTCGGCACGAGCTTGCCCTGGCTTCAAACAAACGTCGTTTTCAGCGTTTGAGGGTGCGTTGGAAAGCTCTTCTCTCAAGCTCTCCAGAGCTACTATTCACGCTCAGTTTCGTGCTCTTTCGCCACCAGCAAAGACTTAAGTGCAACGCAGATTTGTTTTCTGCTGAAATTCGGGCAGAACAGGGAGAAGTGACGTTTTGCCACTTTTCCAACTTTTTGCGACCGAAAATTTCACCACCATGTTCAGCACAGTCAGGAGCCTCTGTGGTCCAAATTTTGCTTGATTTGGACAACCTTGAATTTTTAGTGCTGAATTTTTTAAACTTCAGCGCTTCGCCAAATGTTTGGCCGTCAGCACCATACTGAGCCAAATTCTTGGCCGGACAGTAAAAAATTGCCAGCGTCTCAAATCCTCGAGAAACGCTGTCAGTTTCTTGTTTGGAGCATTTTTTACGCTCGGCCCCATACTGAGCACCGCGATGGCGCCGGTCCGTGACAAGGACAAAGGACCCGCTGATCCCTCTTCCTCCTCTTCGGGCGTTGTGAGCCCGCGGTCGCAATCCCGCATGATCGATGAGCTTCTTCGGTCACAGGACAAGATGCGCCAGCAGTAGCAGAGGTAGTCCGACGCGTTGCAGGAGATCACAGAGTTACTACGGGGTCGTTCGATGGCTTCACAGCAGCCACCTGGAGAGTCTACTGGAGTTGCATCATCCGCTCAGCAGTCTACACCCTACACAGTGCGGCGGTCTCAGCATCGATCATCGCAGGTGGACACCTGGGACGAGGAGGACATTGAGGATGACTCACGCGAGCACGAGATTCGTGTGCTTGAGGAGCGCATCCGTGAGTTACGTCTGGGATCACAGCCTCCCCCTCCACCACCTTCTCGCCATCAGGATCAGACACGTCGTTTAGCAGCATTCACCTTTGGTGGTGTTTCCCTCACTGGTGGGCTCCCCATACCCCGCCCACCATCTCCTGAGCCTGAGGTCGCCCTCCCCACGGAGCGGCGACCGAAGGACTTTGAGACACCTCCACCCCGTTACGATAGTGACGAGGGCTTCGATTGCTGGGAGACCCTGTTTCAGGTGTGGGCCAATTCTGAGGGTGTCTGGCCGTACTACCACAGCCAGTACCAGACCCGCGACGCTCACCAG
>SZWC01002760.1:100502-127981 GCA_023375785.1 Penium margaritaceum
CTGAACCCCCACCCCCCCACCCCCGTGGTCCCTGCCGCAGCATCACGTACAGACAGGGACAATGGCAGGGAAAACAGAAGGAGACCGGTGGACCGAAGCTCACCAGGCAAGTGTGAGGGGCCCACAGCTACGGTCCCTGCCACAGCCGTAGGTGCAGGCGTGGGGGCAAGTGAGGGAGAGTCCATGACATCATCCGTCATGTCCAGCACCGACAGCGGACTTCCCTTGTCCTTCTCCTTCTCCTTCTCTTTCTCGAGCCGGCTGCCGACGCTGCCCACCTCTGCACCACCACCACCCAACGCCGATGCGTCTGGCAAAGGCTGCAGTTGCTCGTGCTCTTGCTGGAACTGCTGCTGCTGCCGCTGCTGATCTTCGTGAGGCACATGCGCAGGGGGAACAGACGCTGCAACCACCGCCATGCCCCCCACCTTCACCACGCTGCTGCTGCTGCTGCTGTTGTAGGTGGCTCGAGGGAGCGCCCCCGCAGCGCCCCACCTGTCACCCAACCCCTCGCTCTCGCTCGTGCTCACGCACCCCTCGTCCGCCTCGTCCTGCGTCACTGTCACTGACACCATGCCAGCCTCCACAGGCGGTAAGGGCACATGCAGGTTTGGGCCTAACGCTGCAGCAATCGTCGCCGGCAGCGGATGATGCAGTGAGGCTGCTGACGATGGAACGGAGGAAGACGGTAGCTGTTGCTGCTGCTGCTGCTGCTTCTGCATTGCGAGTTGCGAAAACCAGCGAAGGAGACAAAGACGAGCGCATTGAGAGACTCACACTGGCTCTGCAATAGCAGTCCTTGCAGCACAATGGCAGGAACTTCCGCTAATGCAACCTGTGTGCACTGCATCAGAGCCCCGAGTAGGCATGTTGTGCCATGCAACGTCAACTGTTGTTACAATGACACCCATGGCCCGTGACCCGTGACCAGCACCTGTGCCTCTCATTTCCTCCATGATGCCCTACCCAATGCAGAGCAGAGAACACAGAAAAAAAACAGAACTAGACCGAATTCGCAGCCAAGAATGGTGAAATTGGAAGGGGGGGGGGGGGGGGGGGGGGGGGGGGGGGCCCACCTCAGATCGCATGCCAGCAG
Organism: Penium margaritaceum; assembly: GCA_023375785.1. NCBI lineage: Eukaryota > Viridiplantae > Streptophyta > Zygnematophyceae > Desmidiales > Peniaceae > Penium > Penium margaritaceum. Next base: position 101,599 of record SZWC01002760.1, read on the forward strand.
CAGCGAGCACACTCGNACGCCGCTCCCGCTGCTGCCACCCACACCGGTGCTTCTGCTCGCACCCTCAGAGTCTGCAGCAGCGCCAACGACACCTCTCAGTCCTCTCGCGCTGCGGCTGGCTGCACTGCCTGCTGTTGTGGTGGAAGTGCTGCTGCTTCTGCTGTCGCCAGATCCAGTGGACAGCCGACTCCCTGCTCTCGCTGTGTGGCCTGTGCCCGTACCGGCAGCAGCAGACGATGCAGAGACAGCAGAAGCAGCCGAGCCCAATGGCGCCCTGCGCTGTGCAGTACCATTGCCCCCCACTCGTGTGCTCACGCCGCTGCCACTGCCGCCGGCAACGCTGCTGCTGCTTCCGCCGCTGCCGCTGCCGCTGCTGCGCATTTTAGGCCGCTTACTAAGGTCCTCCGCTGGCGGAAACGATGCACGCCGCCCTGTGCCACTGCCGCTGCGGCTGCTGCTGCTGCCGCCGCCGACGCCACTCCCTCCACCCCGTCCGCTGCTCCTGCCCCCGCTGCCGCTGCCGCTGCCGCTGCCGCTGCGTCCACCTAGTGCCCTCGCCGATGGCCTCACCTCAGCCCCCACCACTGACGCCACCGCACCCCTCCGCTCCCTCCTGCCACTGCCACTACCGTTGCTGCTGTACCCGTCGTCCTGGTCGCTGCTGCCGCTGCCGCCGGCATGCGCATAACCAGACCCAAGTCGACTCAGGCGGGGCTGCGGTTGATGGCGTTCGTCATCTGTGGTGGTGCTCTGCCCCCAAGCCGACGAGTCGGACAGCTCCCCCTCATCTTCTCCGCTGCTCAACCCTCCTCCTCCTACTCCCCCGCTCACGCTCCCGCGCACTGCTGCCGCTCCTGTTCTTACTCCTCCTCCTCGCGCGCCTGACACCCCCACCCCCTTCCCTCCGACCCCTCCTCTCCCATGCCCGTGATCTGCGGAGGACCCACGCAGACCGGTAGCCGCAATTGACGACGGAGACGGCGACCGATGCCTCACAGGCCCTGCTGTTGGTGCTGCTGCTGAGGCTGCTGCCGCTGCTGTCCCCGGGTCGCTACCATCGGCATGGCTCACGGCAGCCCCCCCTCCCNGAGCGTGTGGGGGCAAGCAGCCGACTGCTCACCCCGGACGACGCGGAGGACGAGGAGGGCCGCGTGCCGTGCGAGTCCCTTCTGCCGCTGCTGCCGCCGAAGCTACTCATGCTGCCTAAAAAAAGAAGAGAAAAGGGATTTGCAGTCCAAGCGTGTGAAGCTTGTGTTCTGCCTTCAGAGACGATCCAAACGGAGAATACTAAAGAAGAGCGTCTTCAGCCCAAGTTGCAGGACCGTCCACTGCTCCGGAACTCAACCATCGTGCGCCTGCATCTGTACGAACAGGAGTACTGCGGGTTGGTACTCCCGGAGTACAAACGCTTCCACCTGCGCTTGCACGTGTAAGTGGGAAGGGATGCTGGCGGTGCCTGGCTGATTCCCTGCTGCTTGGCATGCAGTGCGAAAAACAATGGCATGTCGTCAAGGGGGACTCCACTGATTCTTTATTTGCTCACGCTGCTGCCGCCGCCGCTGCCGTAGCTGATGCTGGGGATCGCGTCTGCAGCTGCCTCTCGCGGTTGTGCTTGCTGCGGTGCTGCATCGAGTGCTGACACCTCTCTTTCCTGGTCGCCACGGGTAGTTCCGCCTCACGACGTTGAAATGTTTGGATCACACTGAACGCTTCAGATATCACAGCCACGAAACGTGGACACAGAGGCGAGCCTTAGGGTTTCGACCCGCGCTTGACGAAACTCCCCCACTGCAGCCAAGCTAATCGATGGTGGATGCGAAGCAGTGGAAGGACGGACGACACATGGGCGAGTTAGGGTTTGGCAGCTACATGGAGGAGTAGAGGGCGTCGTTCGGGGATTCGCATGGACTCCATCGCCGAAGCAGCACTGCCAGGGGCTTCCGACATTCCCGTGATTGGGACAGTCTGAGCCACGACGAGGGTTCCTCCGTCTGTTTGGCCCGGCCCACAGCGAACCAGCTGCTCTCGGTCAATGGCTGGGCCGCACAACGAGCTGCTGCTGGGCGGGAAAGATGTCCCGCTCGATCCCTGCGCAACGCCAACATGGCAGCTAATAGCAAACCCCAAGGTTGGAAAAAGTCGAAACCAGAGGGTTCCAGAAATACGATCGCAAACCCATGGCCATTTAGCTAGAGGGTTGTGGCCTTCCCCTCACTGGTCACTCCCGGTTGAAGAGAGCGAATCTGTCGGACATGGAGAGACGTCGAACCAGCCTTTTCTCGACAAAATTCGTCGCAGTTCAAGGGGGGTCTCGCACGGCATGTGCTCGGACGGATGCGAATCAAGGGAGGCAAGGGACGTGGCACTGTTTCTCTGGCAAGACCATTATTTTTTGGATTGCAACCCGTTTTCTGCCCGCTTCGTCATGCCAAGCTCTCTGGACAACGATCAAGGGCCTAATCTCATTGAACGCGTAGCAATATCTAGAAAATGTGAACAAACAGGCCCGAAGTCCAATGTCGGAATAGGAAGCCCTCATTTGGATTCTTTTGGGTTAGATAGTAACCCTTTGTTTTCTCACTTTTGTGTGTTTGCGCCGCAAAAATCGTGATTGGTGGATCGGTCATTTTTCTGACGTATCCACCAATCGGGGTGCTAGAATTTGTAGGACCATATGCCCCCCCACGTCCGCGGACGCCCTGCCAAGGTCGACCCAACACAAAGAAATCATGGACATCCACCTAGATGTCCGGAGACACCCCAGATAGTAAGGAAGCACTAGTCCGACGACAGAGCAACAGGGTAAGGACTGTACGTTAGGTCCAACCTAGGCCTCGCCCTGTCGTGTTTTACGGAGCTGGTCGTCATGACGAACTCTTGTGACTCGTAAACACGGCTTCAAACAGGGTCAAAATGCAATTGAAAGAAAAGAAATTCAACCACTGTCATGGTAAATAGATTACATTCTGCCTATAATTACGTCATATTCGTTTTCATAACATAAAGAAACATTCAAAGCTTGTCCAAATTTGTCAAAGGTTCTTTTTTGGGGTTACGTAGTAACCCTATGCAATCGGTTCGGTATCCAAGAATCAGCGTTGACGTCAGAAAATCCGCCGCACAAGGACCTCCGCGACAGCAATTCTGTCTGCGGTCGGTGTTTCTGTCCACCGACGGCCCATCGAGTATCTTCTAGGTTTTTTTTCAGCACTTCTATCACCTCCGGAAGACAAGCCCTCTCTGAGCGCGATTTCACTTGCGGAAGCGACTCCTAGTCCGAGAAGTACGAGCGAATCGGACAGACTTCGCGCAGCAACCAGGGTTTTTTCCGAAACAGATACCGGACATCGCAAGCAAGCACTTGACATCACCGACGAAGACTTCTCGGACAGGAGGGGAAGGTCGAGCAAAACTAGTTTCCAAGGAAGATATCATGTTTGAACCCGGCTTCAGTCTATTACTACGTAACCCCGATGCAAGCCTGCGTGTAGCCAATGCTACTAGTTTAAGTTCATCATAGATATGTGAAACTAGAATATTCACGATAGAAGAGCAAAATGATCTCATTGAAATGAATTCATCATGAGATAAAACAAAAGTAATGGAAGAAAAAAAAAACGAGAATAGATGCCTTTTGAGGTTCTTCTTCAATATGTTCGTGAATTAATATACATAAAGTTGTATCTTCAAGCGCATTTGCTCACTTTTTGCTTTTTTAGAGCTTTTACATCCACACAAGCAGGAATAAATCCAGCATAGCTTGAGGTAATTTGGGAGATTTTTGCCCAAACCATACATAATGTTTAATAGCACGCGTGCACAAACAAAAAACATAGTTTGAACGAATGCGGGTGACATTTTTGCAATCCATTTACAACCAGATTTCGATTCCACGGACGAGGTAAAGTCTCAGGGCAAACCTTCCATTATGTGGTCCGGATTTCAAGCAATTATTTAGCCTCTAAAGAGATGCTGATATGAATACTTTTGCTCGGTAACTATGTAACCCTATGCACACTTTGCGTACAACTCCTGCCTCCTTTTTTGTTTTTCTTTTTTGCGGCACTATAAAGGGCCTTGGAGGTGGTCAACCTTTGAACTGGCACCATTACAATGAAGGCTTACAGCCGAGGTCGCGCCCTAAATGACTGAAATCATCCCAGCATATGTATCCATCAGATAAAGATCCGCAGGGTAATGTGGGACTTCTTTCCCTCACGAGAAAGTCACCCACTAAACCTCCACCCCTACAAGTATCTATTTCCAGTGGTCATAACCATGTGAAAAGGGGGTTCAGAGATCAGTTTTACCTGCTTCTCTGAAATACCTTCCCCCCCCTACTGAGTAGGTTTGTTGTGCTAGATCGATCTGAGAGATTTGTGGATGATTGCCCGAGGCGGTGTAAGAGCATAGTCTATGTGGCATATTGGTGGTTGTACTCGAAAGTGGGAAAGAAAATTCTTGAGTTTCTTATTTTGTTTTTTGTTGTAGATTGATAAGATGTAAGTGTTTAAATGTTGTTTGAAAGAGCGTACAACCACGGAGACAAGGAAGGCAGTTGGGTTCTTGAAATTCGTGCCATTTTCCATAGAGATCTTGCAACAATAGAACCCAAAGTTCAGAGAAGAAGGAGGCTTGCAAAAGCTGCCATATGTAGAAACGGGGGCTGTTAGATGAGAAGAAGAAGGGTGACGTATGAGTGTCTTGGTAGATGTAGGTGAGGCTGTGAATTGGTTTTTGGGAAGTTTGTGTGATTTTCTTGCAGTCCAAAAATGCATGGATGAGTGTTTCCCTGAAGAATGCACTCAGGGGACATATGTTGATAAAGGGATGAGGGAAAAAATTTAGTCTCTCTCTGACTTGTAGGCGGCGGAAAAGGATTCAAAGGGTTTTGTCTTTGCATTTTGGATGAAGGATTTTTTAGGAGATAATAGCCATTGCTACTAATGCAGATGTGGTATGACCCTCTGATGCGTGAGCTTGTGATGAGTCAGCCTCCCTCCATTTGTCTGCATACTCGAAGGGCTTTATATTTTTGGGGAGAATGGCACCGTATACTTTCACGAGTTTTGATTCTTTCGTGACGATACGCTAGGAGGGGTGCAAGATATTGTTTGCAAAGCCGATAAAAACACCATTGGAAGAATGTACTGTGGTCATGCCGATGGTTGTCTGATAAATGCGTTCCTTTAAACCTGTTTCAATGATTCTAAGATTTGAGGTGACTTGTACTGCTTTTGTGATATAGGCGCTTTCTTTTTTATTGACCATGTATATGGTGTCAAGGGGTGTGCTTGTTTGGTCTGTGTCGCATCAGTAATCAAAACGTGAGGTGTCATCACCTGCGTTGTCGAGTAAAACGTCTGTCCAGTCCTTAGTTAAGTGCTTTCGGACTTTTTCAAGAATTTTACGGTCAGGCTGAGTCTGTTTGTCCATATTTAGCTGTTGAAAGTTGGGTATGTATATTTTGACCATGTTTGGGAAGAGATTCTTGACCTAAGATTCTCGGTCAAAAATGAAGAATTCACGGTGGTCCATTCCGACATGGCGTCCCTTCGGTCCGAGGAGTAAGCGGATGTAGTTGAAATTCTCTTCTAATAACTCTGCTTTGCATGGCGAGAGGGGATTGATGACTAGGTTGATGTGAAGAAAGCATTGTAGATTGGCGAACCAAAGAGAATGTAGTATACGTTTATTTGATAAGATTGATGGGTGTGACAAAAAGAAGTGGCCATTTTTTTTTAAACTGCTAGACATACAGGAAACATTTTTCCAAATTTCGGTGGTAGACGAGAGTAGATTATAGACTCGCATGGCCCCTCGAGCTTGAATAATGGTTTTGGGGCAAAGGNTCAAGGGGTGTGCTTGTTTGGTCTGTGTCGCATCAGTAATCAAAACGTGAGGTGTCATCACCTGCGTTGTCGAGTAAAACGTCTGTCCAGTCCTTAGTTAAGTGCTTTCGGACTTTTTCAAGAATTTTACGGTCAGGCTGAGTCTGTTTGTCCATATTTAGCTGTTGAAAGTTGGGTATGTATATTTTGACCATGTTTGGGAAGAGATTCTTGACCTAAGATTCTCGGTCAAAAATGAAGAATTCACGGTGGTCCATTCCGACATGGCGTCCCTTCGGTCCGAGGAGTAAGCGGATGTAGTTGAAATTCTCTTCTAATAACTCTGCTTTGCATGGCGAGAGGGGATTGATGACTAGGTTGATGTGAAGAAAGCATTGTAGATTGGCGAACCAAAGAGAATGTACTATACGTTTATTTGATAAGATTGATGGGTGTGACAGAAAGAAGTGGCCAATTTTTTTTAAACTGCTAGACATACAGGAAACATTTTTCCAAATTTCGGTGGTAGACGAGAGTAGATTATAGACTCGCATGGCCCCTCGAGCTTGAATAATGGTTTTGGGGCAAAGGACACCAAGGCCTCCTTCTTTTAGTGGTGTGAGTGCTAAGTTCTTGTTGACAAAACAAAGTTTTCCATCTTTCTTGGTTCTCAAAAGGAAGTTATAGATGATTTTTTCATGTTGTTGTAGGATTTGGGGTGGGGGAGGACGGTTGTCCGATTTGTAGAGGAATACGGGGGAGAGATAGGCATTGATAACACTTTTTGTTGTTAGTAAGGGGAAATGCTGATTCCTCCAAACTTCAACCAGTTCTTACAGTTGATCTCTGATTTTGACCCACAATTGAACCGACGTGATGTCTTAATCTAGGTCAAGACCGAGGGCACGTTGTGGTTGGTCACTATAGGGGAAGACAACACCGTTTCGAATTTTGGTGCTAGTTCCTGTTGGCATGACGAAAGTTTTGGAAATGTTTGCCTTAAGCCCAGTCGTGTCTTTACATTCAGATTGTATAGTTGTCGCTATATCTAGGGACTCTTTTTTTCTTACATAGATCGTGGTGTCATAAGCATATGCTCCAAAAACTGGAATTTGGACTTTTGTACAAATAGGTTTCGGGATTCTTGCTTTTAGGATTTGATTAGGGGGTTCCATACCTATGATGAACAAGAGAGGGACGATGGGGCACCCTTGGCGTACACCTGAGAGTGTTATTATTTGATCACAAAGATGGTCGTTTACCAAGAAGCTTGTTTTGGTGTTATTGAGTGTGGCTTTGATCCACTACATGAAGATGGGGGGGAAGCCCATAGCCCCCATTGTGTCATACTGATGATCCCTATTTAGTGTTTCGTAAGCTTTTGAAAGTTTGCCAAGACGAATTTTAGATCTTCATTGGATTGTTGTGCCCAATGTTGTAGGTAAAACATGCAAGAGAGGGCGTCTTTCATGTTCCTCCCATGAACAAAACCTATTTGTTCAGGGCTGATGATGTGTGGAAGAACCCTTTTTAGCCTATTGGCCAAGATTTTCTTCTAGTATTTTGTATGCTGTGTTAAGAAGGTAGATGGTTCTGTAGTTTCCGATGAATGTGTGATCACCCTTTTTTAATACCAAGCATGTTACAGCGTTAGTGAACTCAGGGTGACTACTCGGGGCCGCAAGAAATTCATTGAAAAGCTTGTGTAAGCGATGTAGGATGTCATGTGGGTTGGCTTGGTAAATTTTGCTAGGGAGTCCATCTGGGCCTGTACATTTGCCCTTTGGGGAGGAGTTGATTGCTTCTTGAATTTCTTCTAGAGTAACTGGAGCGGCAAGGGGTTGAAGAAGGTGAAACGAGACCCTTGGGAGGCAAGGTAACGGGGGTTTAGGATTTGTGGGGACTTGGGGGGTATATAGCTCTAAAAACAAGGTAGAACCAATGTTTTGCATAGCTTTTATATCACTAGTGATAAGGTTTTCTTTTGCTCTTAATGCAGTGATGGCTACCGCTTGCTTCCGGGCGTTAATGAAGCTGGTAAGAAATTTGCTTGGAGTTTTAAGGCCTTCAAAATAGTTGAGGTGAGCAATATTGTGCTGATGGAGTTGGGATGTAAGAGCACATCTTGAGAGCGAGTTTTCAAGGTTCCGTATCTGTGTAAAGAGGCGAGGGTTATGAGGATCTTTGCACTTTTCTTGTTGAGTTGTTAGGAGATTGTCTTGTGTTGTCTGAACAGTTACAATTCTTCTTTTTTTTCTCTTGCAGGCTAAAATCCTTGAGATTTTATTTAACCTCTTTGATAAACCCTTCCCAGGAGTTCTCATAGTTTGTAAGAGTATTCTCCAAACCCTTGGGACGTTGGAGTAAAGATGTATTCATTTTCCATAGTCCTTTTCCTTTTGGTTGTGGGTTGTTGTATAAGATGCTTAAAAGGGTTGCGATGTGAGCAGTAATTGTGGATGGGAGCAAAACGTGTGATATTTTCCTGATATGATTACCAAAGGATGGGGAGTGATAGATGTGATCTATCTTGGAAGAAGATTTGTGTGCTGCACAAAAGAAGGTAAAGAGGGGTTGAGTAGGATGAAAAGTCCTGAAGGTGTCAGAAAGGTCATTTTATCGGAGAACAACGAGCAGAGCTTTCCTATCTTTAGATTTATTCTTTGGTGAGCGGTCGACGTTCCAAAGTGTCGTGTTGAAATCCCCAACCATGAGGTCTGTGGGGTTTTTCGACAAGAAGTTAGATAGTGTTGACCAGAAAAATTTCCGTTCTTTAGTGTTAGGAGGCGCATAAACTGCGGTTAGAGTGCACGTTCGTTGATGAAATGAAAATGCCTGCTGAGCAATTCTTGAGGTGTTGCTTAGTTTTGGTTGGACTAAATTTAGCTGACGCAAGTTAAAAATCACAACTACCCTGCCAGCATGCGAGAAATCTGATTCTGTTGCAATGATTTTCCAGTTCTCGAGACTCTTGGTGAATTTCTTGACTTTTTGCCTAGAATCCAACCGCGCGTCTACAAGACAGGCTAGCGTTGGTTTGTGCATATTTAGTAGATCAAGGAGGTGTGGGATTTTGTTCTCGTGTTTAGGTTGACATTTTTTGCTGTTTGGTGATGTTTCTGTTACTGTTTGTCTTTTCCGTTTAGCCTGAGGTACAGTCGGGGAGCTAGGGTTAGTGAGTTTGCGATTGTTGCAGTGCATTGTTTTAATTCTTTTCCTATTCGACCAGTGAATCTGAGAATTGCTCTTTCGTTTTCCATTGTGGCCAGGCCTCTTGGGTTTTTGCGTTGGTTCTAGGTGGAGGAGGCATGTGAGAAGAGCAGTGGGTGCTAAATCCTAGGCTGGGGTTAAGGAGTACTCTGTGGCATGGGTGGTGGGGAAGTTTTGAATGAGAGTGGGGGATAAAACTGAGGAGCAAACAACTGGGGGGTTTGAAGGGGGGCAAGGACAGGGGAAGGAGATGTGATCTAACATTCCCAATATCTGGGTTGGGGGAGAGATATCTTCAGAATGATTGCTGTGAGTAGATGGTACTTGTGAGAGTAGAGAGTTTGTGATCTGGCCGGTGGGGTGTATGTCCCCTAAGGCTGGTTGTTTTGTATGAGGATAAAACAAGGGAGAGGCCTCCAGAGATGGAGATAGAGAAGATGGTCGTGGATTCAGATATGGCTGCCTATTATACATGCACGAGCTAGATGTTGGTTCTGCCTTGAGAGGGGCAGACTTGTACTGAGGTACAGAGACAATATAGTGCCAAATTGTCCGAGAGGTATCGCTCCTTGGGGGCAGGAAGAGCACCCTGAATGTGGTGGAGGGCAGAAAAGAGCGTAATTCCAAAGCCGTATGAGAGAACGGGGTGAGTCAAGAGAACAAAGTTATGGACAGGGGTTTGTGGTCATGATTGTTTCCCTAACGTTCTAAGTTAGAGTTGCAACACCCGTTGTAGGAGTCAGAGTGGCTGCTATCAACTTTTTTGTGCAAGTTCCATTTGTTGAGATTGAAAGGGATAGAAGCTGATGGATGACAGAAAGGAGGAATCCATACAATGAAAGGTAGGCTCCAGAGTAGGAGATGTGAGTCAGACGGCTTTGCTTGAGGGATATGGAGGAAACCTGCCTTAGCGTGTTTGTGGTACTCATATTGCGTAAGTTTCTGTGAATTGTGGAGTCTAGTGAAGGATAGGACAAGACTCATGGATGGTGGAGGAAATAAGAGAGAGGTTGGAAGAGGGGAAAGCAGCCAGGAAAGAAAAGATATGGATGAGAACTGAGGATTGGAGGATAGAAACATATTACTGATACCATGAAAAACTTTCAACATAAGAACTGGCTCTGAGTTCTGTTTATAAACTGAAAAGATTACCCCAGAGAGTGTACGAGCGGTGTACCAACTGCTAAGGGATGCACCAGGATCCAAAAGAGGATAAGAGACGTCTGATGCTATTCTGTTGTCAGAAATATTCGAGACAACATTGATCCAAGAGAGCTGACATGATGCAGCATAATCCCAAAACGATGGTTGGAGCTGGTGACGGTGATAAAATTGGCTACCCCGATGAGAGGGCCATGACCACCCAAAAACAGAAGAGACCCAAGAGAGCTGTGAGGGTTGATGTTTAGGATCCGTTAGACAAGAAGGGTAGAGGAAGAGGGAGGGCTTGGAAGTATTACCAAGGCCATTCATAGGTTGAACTTGCGCTTGAGGACCTCGATGTCGTTGTTCACATTCACAATGAGGCGTTCCTGAGTGGGGTTNCACAAATATTTGAGACAACATTGATCCAAGAGAGCTGACATGATGCAGCATAATCCCAGAACGATGGTTGGAGCTGGTGACGGTGATAAAATTGGCTACCCCGATGAGAGGGCCATGACCACCCAAAAACAGAAGAGACCCAAGAGAGCTGTGAGGGTTGATGTTTAGGATCCGTTAGACAAGAAGGGTAGAGGAAGAGGGAGGGCTTGGAAGTATTACCAAGGCCATTCATAGGTTGAACTTGCGCTTGAGGACCTCGATGTCGTTGTTCACATTCACAATGAGGCGTTCCTGAGTGGGGTTTGCATTGAAATCAAGACGTGTAGTCTCATGTGTCATGGTGCTGATGTGGTCTAGGAGGCCATCGGGAGATGTGCCCGTGTAACCGCCACAGGCTAAGTAGTTGCAGACATGAAGTTCCACCTTGCGGCCTACATTTGAGAACAGAACACCTTTGTTCGTACGCCACAGGGTCAAGAAGGCCGAGTTCCCGATCCAGCGATCTGCACCATGACAGTGAGAGGGTTAGAGTTTGATTGAGGGGTAAGGAGAGGAGGGAGTAGGGACACTTACCACAGTGCGCATCCACTTATGTTATCATGGGCACGTTCTTCAGAGGATGGTTCCGGGTCACGGGAAAAAGGTTATGATACTCCGAGTGATGGTTGTTGTTACAGAAGTTGCACACTAGGCCAGAGAAGTTTTGGATGATCTTTTGAAAGCTGCCCGGCTAAGTGAACAGAGGCACGACATCAAAAAAGTCGGGATCATCCAGGTGTGGGATGGGTATTCCCAGAATGGTTGAGGTTGTGATGCTGGTGATTGGCTGGACAAAGTGGTGGAGATGCTTAATGCGTGCCATGTAGGGCTTGCTCCTGCCCTCTGGAATGTATGCTGTCAGAAAATGAGTCACATCTTCAAAACCGAAGTAGTTTGGGGCATTCTCGAGGGAGAAAGTGTGCTCCTGAGGATGGCACAACTTGTGAGCTTCAAACTCTGGCGAGGTCACCTTTGTGATAAAGACCTTAATCCGAGGTTTGTGCATTGTGACAGCAAAGACAGGAGAGATTGGTATCGTATCGACAGGATTAACAGATGTTGAATGTAGACTGACTTTGGACAAACCTACAGCTTGAAAGATGTATGGTGAGTGCTAGACAGCGATAGCAGGGATTGCTCCATCATAATCAACTACTTGCATTGAGCACTTAGCCATTTGAGTCTTGCCACGAAAAACTGTTACGGATGAGAAGACCTTGGCAAAGGTGAGTGTGGATACTGGAACTACACCCGGGTGACTACGATGCAGCATCTCTAAGAAGGCCTTTGCGATGCGGTCTCCAAGGTTCGTGTGAGAGTTGGGGAAGGTCACATAGAAGAGCTGATGAAATTTCTTAACACATTTTTCAAAACTGATGTTGTGTTGTGTTGCGAGCGAGTAGAAGGTGCCTAGCGATTTTTGCATCCAAAACGGGAGCGTCGTGGGGGTTTGCATCACCGTTGTTCTTTGTAGCCAAAGGATCAACAAGAGGGTTGTTGTCGTCGGAGTCATCTGACAGACTGCTTGAGGCCAAGCCCGTAGAGTCTCGGTTGAGGGAAGGTGAGGAACCCAGGTTGGTTGCACGATGCTCTTCAGTGCATGGGAAAGTCGTCGTTGTGGGCTTAACAAGAAGTATGGTTCCACATGTCCTGGCCGCAGGGCCACCCAAGCCTGTATAGAAAAATGAGGGGATAAGCTTGTGTCACAGATGAGTGAAAGATGGAAAGAAGTAGGCGGAGACCAACCTTCCTCAAGAGCAAGATGGTCTCTGCTTGAATGGTGTTTCCTCTTGCATTTTGGTTTGTGCTTGGAAGCAAGATGAGTACCTCCTTGATTCACAGGGAAGGCTGCGGTTAATTCGTCCATTTGAGAGAGGCCGTTGATAGGGTGTAAGTCCTTCTTCGAATGAAAACCCTCCATGTTTGAGGAACATGGGACAAGAGGATAGCGAGCAGGGTTCAGCCATTGACAGGAGACATTTGGATAGTCTTTTAGGACAGGGCTTTGTGGGTAGAGAGGGATTAGGAGTGGCCATGAGGCTTTGGTAGCCGAGCCATACATACAAGAGAATGTGGCGAATGAAAAGGAATTTTTGTTAGTTTTGCTATCCGTCTGGAAATACGGGGCTAGGGGGGTGGGGGGGGGGGACCAGCATGTACTGGAGGAGGTGAAAAACGATCTAAGTGTGTGCGGAGGACTCAGATTGCGATAACGTACCTCAAGCCATGGCGGGGAAAAGTGTAGTGTCTGAGAGAATGGCCGTGAAGTCCTCAGGTGGAGAGTAGACAACTTTGAGTACAAAAAGCTGCCGGCTCCTGAGGTTAAAAAGGAAGGACGAGAAAGGAGCCTGTATGAAGGCCTCTCAGGGGACACCAGGATGAAACCTGGGAGTAGCCAGGAGCGGGAAACCAGGCCCGTCCGGGTCTTTTTCATTTTTTCCTTTTTGACCTATTTTTTGGAGGACTTTGTGAGGCCTTGGAACCGCATGATAGAACTGAAGTCGGATCTTGTCCGAAGTGATAAGCAATATCATGAAAAAATGTAATACAATACTAATACTCATTGTGGACTCGCGCGGGAAGGAGGGATTGAGGAATATCGGATTCGAAAGCCGCATGCCAGGTCTCCCATGACCCTCTCTGTCCTTCTGGGTGGGAGTATGAGGCCTTGAGGTATGTGTGGGAGAAGCTTGGCCATAGAGCAGCAATGACCAACCACAAATCGAGTGTGGGGAGGTGATGATTGATATCGGATTTGCGTGAGAAGCAAGATCATGAGAAGAGCAAGCCACTGGTGAAAGCGCCTTGCCACATGGGGAGGTTTGTTTAGGATAGCCCGAGGATAGCGAATAGCTGAGAGCGGCTGAGAGCGGAAGAAAGCCCTCATTTGGATGAAGAGTCTTGCAAGAATGCAGAACGTACCCATCCTAGGCCCATAACCGATGCATGGATTTTGATTTTGATCCTATGACAGGGAGGCGTGAGGCAGCACAGAAAACAGTCCAAGCGAGCATAGTTGTTGCCAGAAAAATGGCGAAAGCAAATGAGGAATCAAATGACTCCCGCCAATTCATTCTCATTCTACTTGGATGTCGATCTAACCTGGCATGCTCCCCAACATGTGGGAAACGTCTTATGTGTGGAAACAANTCATGAATTCATTTATTTGTTTCATAGAACATCCGATGTGAATGTTGTTAGAGTGAGCGATTACTGCGCTGAGCGACAGCTTTGACAAGGCACAGTCAGATCAACAACTGGAGGTTTGTATGTGAAGTTACCAATTTTTATCCCTAAAAACCCGGGTGAGGCTTGACAAGGATTTTTCTACTATAGAGGCCAGATTTAATTCAAGCAACAAGGTCTAAGGGGGAAAAGGAGCTTGGATCTTTAAGTGCTAGATGCATAGCAAGGCGGTGCATGCCTCATGGCCCAGCTTTGTCAGCAGCTGCGCAGTGGAAGCAAGCATTGCTAGGTACCTCGCCCAGACCAAACAGGATGGGGCTACACCTGAGTCGACTTGCATCAGCACATGCAAGCATAGCTCTAGAGCAAGGCNAGGCCCATAACCGATGCATGGATTTTGATTTTGATCCTATGACAGGGAGGCGTGAGGCAGCACAGAAAACAGTCCAAGCGAGCATAGTTGTTGCCAGAAAAATGGCGAAAGCAAATGAGGAATCAAATGACTCCCGCCAATTCATTCTCATTCTACTTGGATGTCGATCTAACCTGGCATGCTCCCCAACATGTGGGAAACGTCTTATGTGTGGAAACAACAAAAATTGATTAGAAAGCCCGTCATCTAGACCTCTATTTGAAACTAGTTGGAAAGTCGTGTTTCACCAAGTCTGAACTTACATCGACATGTAAAGTCGAGTTTTCCTTCTACATCAATTGTGGAAGTTAAAGAAGAATGTACAAAACTTTCACTGTGTAGGAGCGGTGCTTCATCGTTATTCCAATGATGATACGCGCATGCAACGCAACACGGACGAAAGATAACACAGCCATTCTCCTAAACAACCAGGGTAGATGACCATCAAAATGGCACATCAATAAGCGAGAGATTTACAAATTCCTAGTTGTAACCCCACTGATTTGAAACCTTTCCCTCCTAAACGTAGAATATACAAAAAATCAAAGATCAAGAGGAAGAAAAATGAAACCCTACAATCCGTTAAGGGCCCAAAGTGCTAATCACCTAGAATGGATCTTTTCATAACTAACTGGGCTCAATATGTATAACATGAGGGCCAATTTCTCCCGTAAACTCTAGATGGATTACTGGAAGTTCTCTCACAGTGAGATAAGATATTTCTAGGAGTTGCTATAGCCTCCAAATTGTTGTAATGTTGGGAAAAAGGCGAGACGACATGGAAGACTTCCACGTTTGGGTGAGTGACGAGCCTTTTGAAAATCAGATGTACAATTCTGTCATGAATTCATTTATTTGTTTCATAGAACATCCGATGTGAATGTTGTTAGAGTGAGCGATTACTGCGCTGAGCGACAGCTTTGACAAGGCACAGTCAGATCAACAACTGGAGGTTTGTATGTGAAGTTACCAATTTTTATCCCTAAAAACCCGGGTGAGGCTTGACAAGGATTTTTCTACTATAGAGGCCAGATTTAATTCAAGCATCAAGGTCTAAGGGGGAAAAGGAGCTTGGATCTTTAAGTGCTACATGCATAGCAAGGCGGTGCATGCCTCATGGCCCAGCTTTGTCAGCAGCTGCGCAGTGGAAGCAAGCATTGCTAGGTACCTCGCCCAGACCAAACAGGATGGGGCTACACCTGAGTCGACTTGCATCAGCACATGCAAGCATAGCTCTAGAGCAAGGCTCACTCTGCATCAGGTGGTGCATGTACGACTCATCATTGCATCAGCTATCACATGTATAACTCAGCAGTTGCATCAGTTACTACATGCATGACAAATTAGCTACATGCGGAGCCAAGAGGGGGGACAACCCTGCGTCAGCGACAACATGCACGACTCAACAGTTTGGACCATGGCTTAGTTGCCAGCATTCAGGATGCTTCCTTGAGGAGGAATCAATGTGCCTTGGACTGGGGAGATTCCTTGAGGAGGAAGCTACGTTCTTGTAGTAAGAAGCTTCCTCTGGGCACAGAGCAACTGGTCAACTTGCCAGGGTCCCAGTGTAAAAGCAGACTGGACTAAGTTACTCCAGTAACTCCAACAACTCCAACACAACTTCTGCAGCAAATCCATCAACTCTACCAGTTGCACCAAAAGTCCTTCTTTGCCAGACAACACCTTAGACGAAGACTCTGCAGTTGTTCTCTCATCTGAAGACCTATGTCGGACTCGCAGCCTTCTGCTAGCCTGGGTTTGTGGACGCCCCTAAGTACTTGAAGGCCTGACTACCCAGAAGAGGTGGCCAGAATACACTTAAGACTAGAGAGCAGCCTTGCTACGACTCCCTCTCTACACATTGCTCATCTCTAAGCCAGGAGCTGTGTCTAGGCGTTGAGCCCAGAGTTAGTGTCTGGTGTCAGCTGTGCTTGTAAAGTGCTGATTGAGTCTAGAAGACTTTGTGGGAGTTCCCCTCTATCAACCCAGTAAGGCTAGCAACACTCTGCTAGCTTGGCTAGGAGGGTCAGAAGTCCTCTGAAGACCTAGTAAGTCTGGTAGTGGCTGTTAGCGTGGAGAGGAGGCTGCCTTGACAATCTGGAGGTGATTTCACCTGAAATTACGGTGACCGTGCTTAGACGCTTGCAATGATAGCCTTGATGGCCTAGTAAGGTGTTGTGCTCTTGGATGAGGCACGTTCTATCAGAGCATTGAGTTGAGTTTTGTTCTGTCGTTCTTTCCTTGTACTATACTTGTACTTGATAGTCTTTTCAATTACAAGTTTGATTCAAGTCTTCCACTTCCGCACGTTGGAGTACAGGGTTTGCTTCTTGGGCACGGAGATCCTGGACAACTACAAGACACCCTTGCTACATCAGAGCACACGGTGAATTTGTCATTACAGGCTTAGAAAACCCCAACATGGTATCAGAGCACAAGGACGTTTGGTCATTTTCAAAATGCGATTAGAGCAACAAACCCGTGGCACCAATAAGAAGCAGCAGTTACAACCCAAGCTTCAAAGGATGACAATGACTGTCTTCACTCACCAGTGGCAGGGTGAGCACGTGACGTGGCGACCCTGCACACATGGAGACATTGAGGACGCTTTAAGCAACCTCAATATGGAGAGCCCAGACATGGACTCTTAAGAACTGAATGGCCTCTCAGCGCCAAGCTTATGCATGGACCAAGGATGTGGATAAGAAGAGAACAAGTAGTAGTTGAGGTGATGAAGTGCTCAAGAGAGGAGGCGCTTTGGACAAGGGCACACCGTGACAAGTTGCGTGCAAATGAAGCCTTGCCGCAATTGTTCACTGACAAGTGTCTTTCACTCTTACCTTTCAAAACAGAAGACACGAGTTTTGAAGCTCACCATCCATAGCTTCAGCATAATTTGTTCCAGATTCAGCAGCCTGTGCATTTGCAGCATCGGCTTCAACTGGTACAACTACCATCGTCATCAACTGTAACAGTCCTGGATGCAGATGCGGAAAATTTTATGCCACAAGCTCTCATGCCAGTGCAGGTCCCAATGATACGATCCTCAACATACGTCATGGTACAACATTGCATCGTTTAGCCACAACATGGTCCAACGGAGGTGCCATCTGTGGCACTTGTTCCATGATTGCTTGATGTAGGTCAGCATGAGACAACTGGGGAGCAAGCCTTCAAACATGAAAGTAGAGAGCAACGGCAGCAGATCTGCAAGCAGAAGCTCCTTTGCCAATAGGAGCAACATACTTCTAAGTTGTCAGTAGCCCAAGTAGCTCAACTTGAAGATCCAGCAACAGAATGAGGCCTTGCAGTTGAATATTTCTTCATCAACGTCACATCAGCCAGTTGCACATCAACCAGAGCTTAGTTCTTCTCCAGACATGCCAGAGCCTATCTATCGTCAACAAACAAAGTCAGCTTCATCTGCTCATGGAGGAAGCATGCAGACACTTATGGTGTTCTTTGAGGGATCCACAATGGCACCATTACAACAACCAAAGCATGCAACGGTGCCACCACGCTTTCAAGTGCCACAAGCAATAGCAGACAATAAGCAACAATACTTTGCAAACACCCACGTGATGATATCACGAGGGTCAACATCACTCCATGCACTGCTTTGCGAGCCGCAAGCAAAGATGCCATGGGCAGCAACCCAGGTTGCCAGAGAGCCAAGGCAAGCAGCCATCTTGCAAGAGTTCATAGAGGGTGGAGTGGTGACCGAGGGACCAGACTGCCATGAGCAGCTTGACAGCAGCAAGCAACAGTCGCAACAATAGTCCCCACTTGAAGACAAAGTATCGGCACTAGTGGTCATAGGGTTGGACGCGTCGCCAAACGTCCACAAGATGACCAACGAAGCAGACACTGACTCCGCATCCGAGACGGAGTTCTCATGCTCCATCTAAGAGAAGACAACCCAATAGTTAGATGCTGATGGTACAACAAAGCTGCTGATGTGGATGTGTCTTCAACAACAGGTTGAGGTTCACATGAGCCTCAAAGCGCATGACAAGCTGACTCCTCATGAGCTTCTTCGGACCCAACGTGACAGCCGCATGCACTGCAGACGCAACAGGCGGCAAAGCAGGAGCCAGCCTACGACTTACAAGAACAGTAGTGATGCAGCCAGCACTCGTGTATGTAGCCATGAGTATGTGGGAGCTCAAAGACTGAGCTTAGGAGCTATGATTGTATCGACATAGCATCGGTACAAGGGGAAGCAACATGGTGACCGTTGCAAGGCAACCGACCACCATCGACGCATCAGTGACAAGCATACTAAGGCAGAGACTCTCATCAGTACTATGACATGTGGTTCTCACAACCACAAAACCCGATCCATGACGCGGAGTGGGCAAAAACAAAGGAAGAAGAAGGAGAAAAAGAAAGGGGAGCACCTGAGCAAAACAAGAAGGGTTGAAATCCCAAAGCACCACTTGGTTGTAACATTGGAACCAGCAAGTGCAGCAGACGCACAAGTGCAACAGAGTTTAATGTTGAAGTGGGGCAACCAAAGTGAAGGTGTGCGACACTCTGGACGTGCACTTCATCATGGTGCTGCTCAGCGACAACAAGCAGGTGTGGATCCAAAGGCAAGGGAAAGCTGAAGAAAAAAAAATCTACAATGGCACCGATCTCCTTAATGAGACCCCATCAATCTATGCATTTTCAGACTTGACCACAACAACATCAGCAAGGATGCATTTTGCATCTGAAGAGACCTCTGACCTCTTTTTAGCAGCCAAGTGAATTTCAACTCTTGAGCAAATCTACAGAGGAGCATGTTGGCATCGACCATAGTTACAGCAGCCATAAAAGTGCCAGCATTAGCTTGCTTTGTCAAAGAAACAATAAAAAACATTATGGAGCAAGGGGAAAGGAGCGTGCGGTGTTGGCCAAGCCTTGAAGCAGGTTGCAATGCAATGAGCTGAGAAGCAGACAAAATTCCTGCCGGAGCGGTAGGTGCACGCAACAAGCCCACCATGTGTCTGGTGGCATGCGCGAATGAAGCAGTTATGCTCCATGGCAAAATCCAGCCAGAGTGCCAAGAGGAGGCAGTAAGCCCACCACATGTCGGGTGGCATGCATGAATGGTGAAGTTATGCTCCATGAAAGAAAACTTCTTGCCATAGTGGCAGGTGGAAGCAATTAGCCCATCTTGATGAAGGTGGCATGCATCAAGACTGGCGACATGCGTAATCTGCTCACAGCTGCTCAACACCAGATTCTGCAGCCAATCAAAACTTGTGACAAAGATGTTGGACCTCTGGAGCAAACGAGGACCTCATCGTCAGATTTCCAACTCAAGGCAGTTTTTGGAGGGGCAAGCTCGCTCCTCAGAGTCGCAAATTTCCCTCCAAAAACATCGTGCTCAAAAGCAACTAGTCTCACAATAGGAGCTGAAGCATTAGTGCAGTTTTCACAGCAGTTGTCGGAGTGAAGGCAAGGAGTCCAGGTCTAGGATCGGCCTTGGACCAGATCATCGTGATCACGACAAGTACGTGGCTAAGCCCGTCCGTCATGCGGATCGGAGCTATAAAGCCAACCCGGTTGCGGTGCCTTTCGGAAGGTGGAAGCAACGACCACCACCAGTAGTAGCAGTAGCAGCAACTGTAATAAAAATAGGAGAATTCCTTGGTGTGCAGCGGGAAGCCTGGTGGATTGAAAAAAGAAAAAACTACCGGAATTCGGATTTTGTTTCGTCAGTAGTCAGAACCCAGGTTTTGGGTTTCCTCACCCCCAAGAAAATCGCAGAGCGAGTNCCTTGGACCAGATCATCGTGATCACGACAAGTACGTGGCTAAGCCCGTCCGTCATGCGGATCGGAGCTATAAAGCCAACCCGGTTGCGGTGCCTTTCGGAAGGTGGAAGCAACGACCACCACCAGTAGTAGCAGTAGCAGCAACTGTAATAAAAATAGGAGAATTCCTTGGTGTGCAGCGGGAAGCCTGGTGGATTGAAAAAAGAAAAAACTACCGGAATTCGGATTTTGTTTCGTCAGTAGTCAGAACCCAGGTTTTGGGTTTCCTCACCCCCAAGAAAATCGCAGAGCGAGTTTAATTCTCATCGGAGTGGATCCTCCTTCATCATCAGCAAGTGCAGCACAGAAGCAATGGCAACAGCTAGAGAGGCAACAATCAGTAGCAGTAAGCAACTGTTGTAATCCTCACCATAGCAGCTTTCGTTTCAATTTTTACAAAGTGGACCTTACCTCTGTTTTCAGCAAAACAAGACAGATCACCTTCTCTAGTGACCTTGAAGAGCAGGCTGCTGCGTGAAAACTTTGAGCTCAGAGCAGCACTTAAAAAAAAGGGCATACTTGAAGCCAAAAGTGACTATTGAGCTATACTTCAAAAGTACAGCCCCATCAGGTCGAGCTATGGTGCGCATACACAACAGAGTGACATGGGGAAAAAAGGGAAAAAGCTTGCTGTCGCGAGCAAAACAGGGGCTGAAGGGGAAAGAGGAGTTTCGAGCGAGGGGGATGAGTGACATCCACATTCGGTGTTGCTTAGCTCGCCATCGTCGCGAGCTGGGCCAGAAGCCTGCCGCGACGATAGGCACCGGCGTGTCAAGGCCCTGCCATGACGGTAGACGAGCGCGAAGCCAGCTGCGGTATCGAGAGGGAGGCTAGAGGGCGACCAGCGAACGAGGCCTCGTGCGAGGCCTTCGCTCAAGGGGACCAGCCTAGAGAAACAAAAAAAACAAGAGGCAGGTGTTGCACGCAAAGCGTGCATGGGGTTACATAGTAACCGAGCAAAAGTATTCATATTAGTATCTCTTAAGAGGCTAAATAATTGCCCGCAATCTGGACCACATAATGGAAGGTTTGCCATGAGACTTTATCTCCTCCGTGGAAGCCAAAACTGGTTGTAAATGAACTGCCAAACTGTCACCCGCATTCGTTCAAACTATTGTTTTTGGTTCGCCCATGTGTGCTCTTAAGCATTGTGTATGGTTTGGGCGAACTCTTCCTAAATTACTTCAAGCTATGCTGGATTTATTCCAACTTGTGGATGTAAAGGCGAAAAAGACAACCAAAAATTGACCAAATGCGGTTTACGATACACTATTATGGAAAACAATTCACCAACATATTGAGGAAAAACCTCTAAAGGCATTTCTTCTCGGACTTTTTTATGTATATAGTTCTATCAGATGATGAATTCATTTAT
Source organism: Penium margaritaceum (assembly GCA_023375785.1). NCBI lineage: Eukaryota > Viridiplantae > Streptophyta > Zygnematophyceae > Desmidiales > Peniaceae > Penium > Penium margaritaceum. Next base: position 123,000 of record SZWC01002760.1, read on the forward strand.
ATGAGATGAATATGTTCTTTTATTGTGAATACAATAGTTTCACACATCTATTATGAACTTCATAAAAAAATGATATTCGACAAATTTGGATAAATTTTGGATTTTTCCTTGTCATAAAAAACAAGATGACGTAATCATAAGCAGAAGTAAATCTATTACCTTCGTCTATAAGCTTGGTTTAATTTATTTTCTTTCATTCGCATGTTAACCCTGTTTGAAGCCGGGTTCACGAGTCTAAAGAGTTTTCCATGACGACTAGTTCCGTGAAACAGGAGAGGGCGAGGACAAAGAGGAGCGACATAGAGGGGAAAAAACAACATTAAATTCTGCTCGCCAGTGGACTCGAGGGGCTGGACCCAACCCAACGTACAGTCCTTACCCTTTTGTCTTGGCGACGGACTGGTCACTCCATACTATCTGGGGTCTGTCCGGACATCTAGGTCTATGTCCGAGATTTTTCCCCCGGGCCAACGCTGGATAAGCGTCCGCGGACGTGGGGGGGCATAGAGTTCGACAATGTTTTACACCCTGATTGGTGGATACGTCAGGAAAATGACCAATCCACCGATCACAATTTTCTTAAGCGTTGTTTGGCATGCAAAGAAATTTTAATAGGGTTACTATGTAGCCCAAAAAAGAAAACGGCCGGGCCGAAGTCCGCCCCTCAAGTGACGGGTGGTGGCGGATTCCCACGCGCAAACGGTGGCAGCCATTACAGTGGCCATGGCCGGTGTAGCTACGGTGGAGCGAGCAAAGAGCTCGCCTTGANCGAGATTTTTCCCCCGGGCCAACGCTGGATAAGCGTCCGCGGACGTGGGGGGGCATAGAGTTCGACAATGTTTTACACCCTGATTGGTGGATACGTCAGGAAAATGACCAATCCACCGATCACAATTTTCTTAAGCGTCGTTTGGCATGCAAAGAAATTTGAATAGGGTTACTATGTAGCCCAAAAAAGAAAACGGCCGGGCCGAAGTCCGCCCCTCAAGTGACGGGTGGTGGCGGATTCCCACGCGCAAACGGTGGCAGCCATTACAGTGGCCATGGCCGGTGTAGCTACGGTGGAGCGAGCAAAGAGCTCGCCTTGATGCAGCCAACGGGCTGCGATGGAAAAAAAAAAAAAAANGGTGCAGTCAGATCGACAATCGGAGGTTTGTACATGAAATGACGAATTTTTATACGTCAATACCCGGGTGCGGCTTTACCAATAATTTTCTACTCTATGGGCCATATTTAATTTTGGCAACCAGGTCTAAGGGGGAAAGGAGCCAGGATCTTTGAGTGCTACATGCACAACAGGCTGTGTATGCCTACTAGCCCAGCTTGGTTAGTAGCTGCGTAGTGCAAGCAAACGCCGCTGGGTACTTAGCCCAGACCATTCCAGGTGGGGCTACACCTGACTGGACCGCTGGGACCGCTTTCATCAGCACATGTAGGCAGAGCTCTGTGGCAGGGACCACTCTACATCAGGTGGTGTATACACGACACAACATTGCATCAACTACCACATGCACAACTCAGCAGTTGCATCAGCTACTACATGCACGACATAGCAGCTGCATGCGAACCCAAGAGTGGAGACCGCCCTACGTCAACAACAACATGCACGACTTAGCAGCTTGGACCACCGCCAAGTTGTTTGCATTCAGGATGCTTCCTTGAGGAGGAAGCAACGTGCCTTGGACTAGGAAGATTCATTAAGGAGGAAGCTACGACCTTGTAGTAAGAAGCTTTCCATGGGCACAGAGNACAGCTTCTACATGGTGCAGTCAGATCGACAATCGGAGGTTTGTACATGAAATGACGAATTTTTATACGTCAATACCCGGGTGCGGCTTTACCAATAATTTTCTACTCTATGGGCCATATTTAATTTTGGCAACCAGGTCTAAGGGGGAAAGGAGCCAGGATCTTTGAGTGCTACATGCACAACAGGCTGTGTATGCCTACTAGCCCAGCTTGGTTAGTAGCTGCGTAGTGCAAGCAAACGCCGCTGGGTACTTAGCCCAGACCATTCCAGGTGGGGCTACACCTGACTGGACCGCTGGGACCGCTTTCATCAGCACATGTAGGCAGAGATCTGTGGCAGGGACCACTCTGCATCAGGTGGTGTATACACGACACAACATTGCATCAACTACCACATGCACAACTCAGCAGTTGCATCAGCTACTACATGCACGACATAGCAGCTGCATGCGAACCCAAGAGTGGAGACCGCCCTACGTCAACAACAACATGCACGACTTAGCAGCTTGGACCACCGCCAAGTTGTTTGCATTCAGGATGCTTCCTTGAGGAGGAAGCAACGTGCCTTGGACTAGGAAGATTCATTAAGGAGGAAGCTACGACCTTGTAGTAAGAAGCTTTCCATGGGCACAGAGCAGCTGGCCAACTTGCCAGGATCCCAGTATAAAAGCAGACTTGACTCAGTCAGTCCAGTAATAGCAACACAATTTCAACAGCAACTCCATTAACTCTACCAGTTGCACCAGCAGTCCTTCTTTTTTGGACAATGCCTCAAACGAAGACTTTATAGTCGCTCTCTCACCTGAAGACCCATGGCAGCTTGGCAGCCTTCTGCCAGCCTGGTTTCGTGGATGCCCCTGACTGCCTGAAGGCCTGATTACCCAAAAGAGATGGCCAGACTATGCCTAAGACTGGAGAGCAGCCTTGCTACGGCTGCCTCTCTACACGTTGCTCATCTCTGAGCCAAGAGCTGCGTCTACGCGTTGAGCGCAGAGTTAGTGTCTGGCGTAAGCTCTGCTTGTGTAGTGCTGATGGAGTTTAGAGGACTCTGTTGGAGTTCCCCTCTGTCGACCCAGTAAGCTTGGCAACACTCTGCCAACTTGGCTAGGAGGGTCAGAAGTCCTCTAATGAACGAGTAAGTCCAGTAGTGGCTGCCAGCGTGGAGAGAAGGTTGCCCTGACAACGTGGAGGCCATCTCACCCAAATGTATGGTGACCATGCTTAGATCCTTGCAACAACAACCTCGACGGCCTAACAAGGTGTTGCGCCCTTGGATGGGGCAGGTTGTGTCAGAGCATTGAGCTGAGTTGTGGTTCGTCGCTGTTTCCCTGTACCATACTTGTACTTGATAGTCTTTTCAATTACAAGGATGATTCCAGTTTTCCACTTTCGCACATTGGAGTTCAGGGTTTGCTTGTTGGGCATAGAGATCCCGGATAACAGCAAGACCCCCTTGCTGCATCAGAGCACACCGTGACTTTTTCACTACAGGCTCGAAAACCCCTAACAAATGGCAACATTGCAGCAACCCATTCATTATGATGAATGTGAAACTTATGCACGTACGGACATGTGGCAAAGCTTTTAGGAGTTAGTGTGAAAGGACCGAAGTGTAGATGCTAATATTCTAGATAAGGAAAGAGAATAAAACTATTCTTGCAGCATTCTGACATTGTTTTGTATCAGATTTAAGAACCACCAGTGTATCTATAACAATATTTCAAGGATAGTGATCCATGACTTGATTTGACCTCATTATCATGTACTCTTTCATGAAGTTGTTGCAGGTTTTTGTGTCAACAAAATCAAAATGACAAAAGATTGGATTTCATATCGGCGGGAAAGGCTTTAAAAACAATTTCACATACTATATCCACCTAAAAAAATGATTTTTCAAGCAGTTATTTCTCTTATGTGACAGACGCCATGGTTTTGGTCAAGTGCAAACAAGCCATAATGGATGCTTGCCGTGTTTTCACTTTTGTCAAGGCTACTATAGGTAACCTATGGAGAATCAAATGGTAGCAAAGACATAATAGGTAGGTTTAAGCTCTTATAGGGTTTGAGCCCTGAACGTCTCACGCTTCAAACATAGAAGAAGTTTGAACCTACAAATCAATTGGTGAAACAACTTCTTGAGTATTTTGTGAGCCACATGGTACCGAGTATGCCTTCAAGTTGTAGACTGCCTAGCGTGCATACAACTCCACGACCTCCGTAGCAATAGGAAGATTGTTTTTAAGTGGTTCATACAAGACTTTAAATGACCACGTCATGGTTTGTATTGTACCATACCTGCAGTCAACGTCCAACGACAAGGCTTCCTATGCATTTCAAGTGAATAATTGTAGAAAATTTTATAAATGCAAAAAAGGATGAAGGAAGTGAGTAACAAGCTATCCATTTGAGGGACACAAAATGCCACATTGATTGTTCCATCATGTTGAACTTGGTTGGTGTCAATCATGAGGATAGGACTACGTGAATCGCAAATCTCACTGGCTCCGGCCGTTCACGATGGAATAGTTGCATACATGTGTCATGGAAAAGCTTCACCTACTTAATATCATGGCTCTCCACTTGGTGTTCCACATATCGCATTTTGAACTCTCGGTATTCTGATATCTGGAACACTTACGGCAAATGTTTTCCCTTGAAACCACTTATGGAAGAACATGAGGTCACCAGTGTGTGGTCAAAGTTATTTTGGGACTATGAACGATGATACTTAGTGTAGCATATCATGAAGTGGTGGGGACACGATGCATTACACAACACCTTGGAGATTATGACCAAGTATAGGAAGTCTCTTAATAGATTCACGTTTGTTATCTGGTGGCATCAACCAAAATTTTACAAAGAGCTAAGATGTCATTGCTTTGTTATTGACGTACACAATTATCTTGAATCTGTGTCTGGGCATGTTCGTTCTCATATTCGTGGCGCATCGTATGTTTATAATTTTAGTTTGTGGGAATTTGGGCCAGCTACCTTGCCATGTAATGTTTCATCGTTAAAGTCTATTGAAAAATCAAAGACTTGAACAAAGTTTTGTTAGGTTCATGGGTAATTAACTTGATATTTTGACGACGCTGGACTATTTGAAAGATGCTTAGTGACAGTCTCAAAATCTCCAGACTTCTCTTGAGAGTTTCTAGAAGACGCCTCTCACGGCGTGGTGTCTAATATACTACTGGACCTCAAGTATGCCTCATTATCGGGTTACATAGTAA
>SZWC01002760.1:172183-184702 GCA_023375785.1 Penium margaritaceum
GGGGGGGGGGTGGGGGTCTGTCCACCCTTAAGACTGGATGCCTTACCCAGGCATCCAGCAGCAAGCGGCAAGCGGCAATTCGGAAACTGGTTCAAGGAAACCGGTCGAATCGGGTCATCGTCCTAGAGGGGTCAAGAAAAAAATGAGGGAATAGAGGGGGTATGCATGCATGGCATGCAGAGACACAAAAGCTTCAGCTCGTCGCCAACGACGAACTGACATTCTTCATCGGATTCGACAAGTCGTTGGCAGACTCTAGTTTGTCGACAACGCCTTTCCGCCGTCAACAACCATTCAACCTCCGCGCAGGTGCGGCTCAGATTAATAGACGACCAGGCGAAGAGCAGCAGTAGCAGTAGCAGCCTCAGCAGTAGGGTTCATAGTCAACCTCATTCAGAAAATTGGATCAATTGAAAAATCGCAAAATATCGACATCAAGATCTCTGGATCCAGATCGGTCAGATCGTTTGATACATCTAGTCGTTGATTTGATTACCACCTGCATTGGATGGTAGGATTTCAGTTTGATTGAGTTAGATTCTCAGTTCAATTCAATTTTTCTTTCATCTAGATCATTCACATAGAATTCCAACAACGGAAGAAGTCCTCACTTGTTTTGTTTTCAGTGGCAAGGACTATCTCGTCATGGATGCATGGATGTATAGTGACTCCGTCCGTTTGCAGTGCATGACAGTTTTTTTTTGTTGTGTCTTTGACAAGGCATACGACAGTTTGCATAAAACACATCACATAGATCGAGGCTCTGAATTATCTGCAATTTGATCTTCATCTGGAAGGAGGGGCTCCAGTTTCCGTGTGATGATTGATCGAAAAAACGATTTTCGATTCATAAAAGAAAATTGAATAGGCGATTTCTGGCGATTTTTCATTCAACAAAATCAGATTGCAATTAAACTACCAGTCTTAAGACAAGAACTCTTTTNAGCAGCAGCAGCAGCAGCAGCAGCAGCAGCAGCAGCAGCAGCAGCAGCAGTGCAACAAAGATTCTTAAGACGAGAATTCTTTTCAGCAGAATCCAGAAAGCAGGATGGGCCAGAACTTTGCAACCTGTCCACAGTGAAACCGGTAAGGTTGTTAACGATGAACTCGGGTCGAGTTTTTTACTCGAACTCGACTCGAACTCGTGAGTTCGGGTTCGAACTCGAACTCGTGAGTTCGGGTCAAGCTCAGTTCGAGTTCGAGTCTGAGTTACCCTCTGGGGGGACGAGCCGAGTTCAACTCGACTCGGATTCGCCGAGTCCGAGTTAGACTTGAACTCGAAAGTCGGACTACAAAATGGAAGCGAAACAGGCTGAAACAGTTTACATGCGCAACAGCGGTCGTTGCCCATGCTTTTGACGTCGTTTCTAGACAAAAACATGAACCCACATTATGGTCAAATGAACTCGAACCCACAAACTTGAACCTCTTTTGGAACTCTTTTGACAGGAGTTTGCATGTTGTTGCTGCGTATTACTGAGTTTGACAGTTTCCACACGCTGCACACCGCTGCACGCATCGGTTTGTACCCGATTTCCACTATTGCGCTGGGAAAAGTTCGAGTTCAAACTCGGTGGGCCAAACTCGACTCGTACTTGGAACCCAGTCCGAGTCCGAGTCTGAGTTCGAGTTCACCCCTCCATGGGCGAGTCGAGTCGAGTTCGACTCAAACAGGGCGGTTCAAGTTCGAGTACGAACTCGAACTCAGACGAGTACGTACTTCAAGTACGAGTTTTCCGAGTTCGAGTCGAGTTGGACTCGAGTTATTCGGTTAACATGCTTAGAAACCGGTACAACTTGTGGGGGGCATCTCACTTTTGTGCTTCTTCTGCCACTTTTGTGCGGCATCTACCACTTTAGTTTCGCATCAGCCGATGTTGTGCCACATCTGCCACTTTTGTGCTGCATTGCACGAATGTGCACCTACTNGAATGAGTTTGCCACATTTCACTGCATCAAAAGAGCTGGAAATCAGCAGATTTTCCGCCAAGAGCTGAAAGGCAACCGCTTCCAATCATTGCAGGTGATGGATTACGATCCCTGGATCCTCAAATGACGATTATGGGTACTCTGGTGCTCCACAGTCCTATCCTATGCCCCTCGCTTGTCCGAACAAGGCAGACGAGTCAGAGAGATGGCTGTAAAGGCAAACGCTGTGGCATGACCTGTTGCAAGTGGCCAGAGAAACCCATTCGGGCCATGACGCACCCCAAAAGGTCATCAACATCTCCTTTTGCTTCTGTACAGAGAACTGCTGCGCTGCGCAATCAAGTGCATGCCACCGAATTTGGGAGCTATCAAGGTTAAGGCCAAGGTATCAAAGTCGAGGCTCAGGTATCAAAGTCGAGGCCAAGGTATCAAAGTGGAGGCCAAGGTATGAAAGCCGAAGCCAAGGTATCAAAGTCGAGTCCAAGGTATCAAAGTCGAGGGCAAGGTATTAAAGTCGAGGCCAAGGTATCAAGGTTGAAGCAAAAGTCTCTGAAGATGGTGACCACCAGCAGTCTGTCTGCCGGTGGTGTTTCCCACCACTGACTTGGCTTCTGCTGGCTGTGCCACCGATGGCTTGGCTGCTGCTGCAAAAGGCAAGCCAGTGGTGGCAAACATCAGCATGGTGGAAAGCAAATCAGAGACATGAGCCCGACGCACCCTGCGCGGAATAAACTGTAAGTGGAAACAAACNACGGTCCGCTTTCTGACCTGAAGGTAGAGGAGGAGCACAGCCGCATCCTGCACGTCGGCGTAGTCGTCGAGCCAGTGGAAGAGCAGGTTGGCCACGAACGGCCTGGGCATGCCAAGCGGCAAAAGCAGCAGCAGCAGCCGCCGCCCCCGCAGCCGCCGCCACTGACTGCGACGGCTGCGGAGGCGGTGGCTGCTGCGACGCAGCTACTCTAGTTTACTGAACGAGCACCCAAACCCCGCTTTACAAGCAATGCGACTCCCACTGCTCTGTCAGCTGCTAGTGTTGTTCCACACCTGGCGCTTCTTAGACCGACTCTCATACGATCGCACGAGAGAAGGCCCAGGGGACTCGAGGGAACGAGCACGGCCCTCCAGGCGGGGTTCCGAAATGGACTCAACAGTTTTCAGTCCATCTCGGGAGGCGGGAAATCGAGGTGGCGAGCTCTTGCGAAGCTGGCCGTCCAGCTCGCCTACCGGCCGTCTGCTCTGCGAGCGAATTGCGACATCGCGAATTATTTCCCTCCGTCGTCACTCCAACTAATTAGTTATGGAGCCATGCAGTCCGGTTTTCTGACTAATTAGTTCAAACTAAAAGCCTCGCCGATCTCAGACTAAGACTAATTAGTTGGTAGCCTCGACACGTGCGTCGGCGCGGCAGTCCACTGCAGCCGTCACACTACTGGTATGCGGTTCGGGCCTACGTGGCACGTGGGAGCAAGGGTTCCGAGTTCAAGACCCGCTGCAACATTACCATCGACTAATTAGTCGGACTAATTAGTTCACGACATAGCGTTCGCGAGAATCGGGCCTACAACTAATAGTTTGACTAAATAGTCAACCGTCTTCTCGCGCGCACCTAACTAATTAGTCTGAGCGCTCAAATCGATAGTTTGCACTAAAAACTAATTTAGTCTACTTCAGAACCCCAGGCTAGTCTCAAAAAGCCCAAACTGATGCCGTGTTCAACAACTTGTGTTTTGGTATTGAGCGCTAAAAAAGGCGTCGCACCATTCCTGCCGCATTACGGTATGCGGTAAGGAAATTCCCGCGAGAAGCCCGTGCGGCTCCAGCTTCCAGACCTGTTTTTGCTTCAACATTGGTTTGTTGCGCTCGGACACGTTCGACATGGCAACAAAGTACTTTCCCTCCATGGTAGGGTGTACATCTGATGTAAGGGGTGGGCGGGAGAGGTTTTGTTGCCGTTTCCTCAAGTTTACCACCGTATTTGCGAGCCGCCATCCTGCATCAAAACTCTGATGCCATCTTTTTGTTCGACGAGTGGACAAGCGACACGTCATCCAACGCTCCTCAAGCCGCAGCTCCCCTAACCCCCGACCCCTCGCCTCGTCGGAGTGCGCGGTCTCTTGCTCTTTAAGGGCACGGGACCACGAGAACTCGCCATTTCCTGCTTCGTCAACTGCAGCGCAAACGACCGCATTGCTGGAGCCTACGTGATTGATCCGTTCCATGAGCGCAAAACTGGACTGCTGCAATGCGGCAACAGGTTTTGCGGGTATTTTTGAACGCAATGCGTTATCCGCTGAAAGTTCAAAAATGGCCGCATACCGCAATGCGGCAGCAATGGTGCGATGCCAAAAACTGATGCCGTGTTCNTGTTCCCTCCAGCAAAAAAAAAATCTTTCTCGGCGCTTTGTTAGAAATTTGGTGTATACGCGCGTCTAATCTGGCGGCAAACCTGGGAAAGGGGGGTTATGACAACATGGGAAAATGGCATCGAACCCATCGTCATTGCTGCAGGGACTGACCTCGCTTCCTTCGGCCTTCGTCATGTGAGGTAACAGTTCATGAATCTCGGTAAAGGGTGTTTAAACTTTAAAAAATAGAAGCTCAAAATTCAGTCGTCCGAATGGTGATGCCTCGTCAGTTGTATCCATTGAAATATTTCATGTCACTAGCGATAAAAGATGGAAAAAAGTGTATGAGTCCATAAACCATTTATCGTCAAGCGACAAACTTTGGTCGTGATGTGGAGACCATAGGCGGGACTCGCTCCCCAACAAGTCTGTTTTACATCCTGGAAACACGCATGATACAAATGTATCATGCCAAACCAAAAAATTAGCAAGAGCAAACCTTACACGTCATTGGCGCTCAATACAAGATACTGAAAAATGGTGCGAAATACAACACGAGCTACACTGCCATAAGGGCTAAGCGAAGACAAACGGGATTTTTGTGCACGAAGAGCTAAGCCATGTATACATGTTTTGCATCAGGGTGTTAATTGTGTTATGCCAAGCTAAACGTGGATGGTTTACAAGGATGAGATGCTGAGCACAAGACGATTCGAGGAATTGAGACAGTTGGTTAACCTATAATTAGCATTCAGTGTACTTTGATGACAAGTTGCAGAACTCTCAAGCGCGAGTATACAATAGTGCAAAAACAAAATGAGGCATACCTGCGGTCTTGGACGCTTGAGTTGAGTGACGCGTGAAACGCCGTGTCGTGAATGGTCACTCCGAGAAACTCCACGGAGAAGTGGAGGGGTTCTGAGAATACCGAGGCACATGTGAATAAAAGTCTAGCATCACAAGAAGTCGATGGATCAAACAAAAATCGATATAGTTCGCGATGGTTCTGTCAAACTCTCTCGAAAATGGTTCACGATAATTCTGTCAAACTGTTGAACTTGTCGAAACCTTGTGGAACGGAACACAGGAGGTGGATGCATGTGGCCGAATTTCCTTCGGCCGACTAGCGTAAAAATCCTGAGACCGTAGGTGGCAAATATAATGACCAAAATACCCACGCGCGGAGTTGAAGGACTCGTGTACGACATGGACGTAACAATTCCCCCCTTTATCCGCCACGTCCCTACGCGTTGCAAGACGTAGGTCAATGCCGACAAAAATAAATACCGACCTGATGATCGACGTCTCGGAGGTTTTGTAAAGCTCCCAACTATTTTGCAAAGTTTTGTAGCATGTTTTCCATGGCAATGGTATCCTAGATTTTTTTTGATGCCCTAGAGATCTTGAATTTTGACTTCTTTCGAAATTGCTAATTATGTGTTCTTCAATTTCGTTCAAGGAGTTATTTAGGTGGTACATTCAAAAATTGTTCCTGAATAGGGGGATTCCTTTTTACCCACCATTTGAAAACATTCTACGTAGGTGACCCACGGTTGAAAGCTTTTTTTATCTACCAGCCAGTCGTTGAAGAAAAAGACTTGTATGTTCACTTTTTGGCAGGGGGCTTCCGTTCTCCCCACTGATTTTAATTGGTGTGCATTGTGTCCAAAATTAAAAAAAGAAGCAGCCTTTATCCACCTTTCATGACCTGATTCCTTTTGGAGTGAGCGATAACTACGCTGAGTGAGCTTTGACATGGCGTAGTCGGATCGACAATCCGAGGTCTGTGCGCAAAGTTACGGATTTTTATGCGTAAATACTCAGGTGCGGCTCGGCCGGGAGTTTCTGATGTACAAGCCACACTTCATTGTGGCATCTAGGTCCAAGGGGGGAAAGGAGCCTGGATTTGTGTGCTGCATGCACAGCAGGGCTGTGCATGCCTGTTGGCCCAGCTTGGTCAGCAGCTGCGTAGTGCAAGCAAGCAGTGCTGGGTACTTGGCCCAAACTAGTCAAGGTGGGGCTACACCTGACTGGACTGTTGGGACCGCTTGCATCAGCACATGCAAGCAAAGCTCTAGAGCAGAGACCACTCTGCATCAGGTGGTGCATGCACGACTAAGCATTGCATCAACTACCACATGCATGACTCAGTAGCTACATCAACTACTACATGCACGACCCAGGAACTGCATGCAGAGCCAAGTGTGGGGACCGTCCTGCGTCAGTGGTAACATGCGTGACTCAATAGATGGTACCAGGACCAAGTTGCTAACATTCAGGAAGCTTCCTTGGGGAGGAAGTTGCATGCCTTGGACTAGAAAGATTCCTTGAGGAGGAAGCTACGACCTTGCAGCATGAAGTTTCCTCTAGGCACAGAGCAGCTGGTCAACTTGCAAAGATCCCACTATAAAAGCACACTTGACTCCGTCAGTCTAGTAACTCTTGCAGAAACTCCAACAACTCAGCAAACAACTCCAGCACTAACTCTAATAACCAAGACCAGCAGTCCATCTCTGCCAGACATCGCCTCAGACCAAGACTCTGCTGTCGCTCTCATCTCAAGACCCTCGTAAGCCTGGCAGCAGTCTGCCAGCCTGGGCAGGAGGACACCCCTGACTACCTGAAGGCCGACTACCTCGCTATGGTGGCCAGACTAATTGCAAGAATGAAGCTACCTAGCTTGAGCTGTCTTGCTTGATGTTACCCATCTGTGGGCCAGGAGTTGTGTCTAGGCGTGAGAGCCCAGAGTTAGTGTCTAACCTCAGCTCCGCTTTACAGAGCTGATTCTGTGTGGAGAGTTGGACTGTGTTGGAGTCTTTCTCTGTCGACCCAGTGTGTTTGGTAGTGCTCTGTCAGCCTGGTTAGGAGGATCTAGAAGTTATTTGTCTTGCTAGAGTTCCCCTTTGTCGACCTAGTAAGCCTGGCAACACTCTACCAGCGTGGCTAGGAGGGTCAGAAGTCCTCTGACAACCCAAGAAGTCTAGCAGTGGCTACCAGCGTGGAGACGAGGCTGCCGTGACAACCTGGAGGCCATTTCACCTGATGATATGGTGACCGTGCTGAGACCCTTGCTACGACAGCCTTGATGGCCTAGCAAGGTGTTTTGCCCTTTGACGGGGCAGGTTGTGTCAGAGGATTGAGCTGAGCTGTGTTTTGCCGCTGTTTACATGTACCATACCTGTACTTGATAGTCTTTTCAATTACAAGTTTCAATCGAAGTCTTCCGCTTCCAACCTTGGAGTACAGGGTTTGCTTGTTGGGCACAGAGATCCTAGACAGCAGCAAGACCCCTTGTTGCATCAGAGCACGCGGTGACTTCATCACTGCAGGCTCCCAAACACCCAACATGGTATCCGAGCACAAGGACGTCTGGACATGCTCAACTTGTGATTAGAGAAGTAGACCCGTGCCGCCAGCAAGAAGCAACAGTTACAGCTCAAGCTTAAAAGGATGACAACGTCCATTATCACTCACCAGTGGCAGGGTTAGTGCGTGACGTGGCGACCCTGCACACATGGAGTCATTGAGGACGCTTTCAACGACCTCCACATAGAGAGCCCATACATGGAATCTCAATGGTTGAATGGCCTCTTAGCGCCAAGCCTGTGCATGGACCAAGGAGAGGGCAAGCAGTAGCTGAGGAGGCAAAACACTCAACAGAGGAGGCGCTTTGCACAAGGGCACGCCAAGACAATGTGCATGCAAATAAAGCCTTGCAGCAGCAGTTGGGTGACAAGAGTTTTGCACTCTTATCTTCCAAAGAGGAGCGCACGAGCTTTGAACCTTACCGTCCACAACTTTAGTAGCAGTTATGTCAGATTCAGCAGCAGGTGTATCTTCAACATAAGCTTCAACTGGCACAACTACCATTGTCATTAACTTCAGCAATCCTGCAGGCAGATGTGGCACANGGACACCCCTGACTACCTGAAGGCCGACTACCTCGCTATGGTGGCCAGACTAATTGCAAGAATGAAGCTACCTAGCTTGAGCTGTCTTGCTTGATGTTACCCATCTGTGGGCCAGGAGTTGTGTCTAGGCGTGAGAGCCCAGAGTTAGTGTCTAACCTCAGCTCCGCTTTACAGAGCTGATTCTGTGTGAAGAGTTGGACTGTGTTGGAGTCTTTCTCTGTCGACCCAGTGTGTTTGGTAGTGCTCTGTCAGCCTGGTTAGGAGGATCTAGAAGTTATTTGTCTTGCTAGAGTTCCCCTTTGTCGACCTAGTAAGCCTGGCAACACTCTACCAGCGTGGCTAGGAGGNGCAGTAGCTGAGGAGGCAAAACACTCAACAGAGGAGGCGCTTTGCACAAGGGCACGCCAAGACAATGTGCATGCAAATAAAGCCTTGCAGCAGCAGTTGGGTGACAAGAGTTTTGCACTCTTATCTTCCAAAGAGGAGCGCACGAGCTTTGAACCTTACCGTCCACAACTTTAGTAGCAGTTATGTCAGATTCAGCAGCAGGTGTATCTTCAACATAAGCTTCAACTGGCACAACTACCATTGTCATTAACTTCAGCAATCCTGCAGGCAGATGTGGCACAGTTCATGCCACAAGCTCTCATGCCAGTGCAGATGTCAATGATATGATCTGCAATGTTAGGCATGACACAACTCTGCGTGGTTCAACCACAGCACGCTGTAACGGAGGTGCCATCCATGGCACTCGCACCACCACTGCTTGATACAGGTCAGCATGAGACAGCTGGAGGATAAGCTTTCATGCATGAAAGCACAGAGCAATGGCAGCAGATTGATAAGAAGCAGCTCCTTTGCTAAAGGGAGCGGCATACCTGTGAGCTCCTAGCTGCCCAGGCAGCTCAACGTGAAGGTCAGGTGGTGCATATCCAGGAACAAAATGAGGCCTCATAGCTGAATAAGTCTTCATTAGCATCACATCAGCCATCTGCACATCAGCCAGAGCTTAGTTCTTCTCCAGACATGCCAGAGCCTGTCTGTCCTCAGCAGACAAAGTCAGCTTCATCTGCTCATGGAGGAAGCGTGTAGACCCTTGTGGTGTTGAAGCATCCACAACGACACCATTGCAACAGTCAAAGCATGCAGTACTGCTTCCAGGCTTTCTAGCACCACAAGCATCAACTAACGACAAGCAGCGGTACATCTCGAACACCCACGTGATGATGTCACGAGGGTCCACATCACTCCATGCATTGCTTTGCGAGTCAGAAGCAGGGAAGTCATTGGTAACAACTTAGGTTGCCAGAGAGCCAAGGCAAGCAGCCGTCTTGTAGGAGCTCATGGAGGGCGGAGTGGTGACCAAGGAACCAGGCTGCCATGAGCAGCCTGGCAGCGGCAAGCAGCAGTCACACTAGTGCGTACTTGAGAGAAAAGCGTCGGCACTAGTGGTCACAGGGTTGGAGGCCTTACCAAATGTCCACAAGCTGACCAACAAAGCGGACAGCAGCGCAACATCCCAGACGGAGTTCTCATGCTCCATCCAACAGAAGACGACCTAGCATCTGAATGGTGATAGTTTAGCAGAGCAGCTGAGGTGGATGGTTCCTCAGTAGCAAACAGAGGTTCACATGAGCCTCAAAGCACGTGACAAGCTGACACCTCATCAGCTTGTACAGAGCCAATGCAACAACAGCATGCACTACCAATGTAGCAGGTGGCCAAGCAAAAGCCAGCCTACGACCTATAAGAGTTGTAATGATGCAGACGGTACTCGTGTATGGAGCCAAGAGTATGTTGAAGCTCAAAGAATGAGCTCACGAGCTGCAATTGTATCGACACAACATCGGTACAAGAGGAAGTAGCATGGTGGCAGCTCTGGGGCAACCCACCACCATCGGTGTAACAGTGACGAGCGCACCAAGGCAGAGACTCTCGTCAGCACTCTAACATTTTCTTCTCAGTACTGCAAAACCCACTCCATGATGCGAAGCGGGCAGCAGTGAAAGAAGAAGAAGAGGGAAAAGAAAGAAGGACTCCTAAGACAAAAAATAGGGGTCAGAAGCCCAAAGCATCAGTTGGTTATAACGTTGATATCGACTTCAGTAGGAGCAACCGTGACATCGCCAGCAGCACATTTCGCCAGCAGAAGCTCATTTTGTTGNAACATCGGTACAAGAGGAAGTAGCATGGTGGCAGCTCTGGGGCAACCCACCACCATCGGTGTAACAGTGACGAGCGCACCAAGGCAGAGACTCTCGTCAGCACTCTAACATTTTCTTCTCAGTACTGCAAAACCCACTCCATGATGCGAAGCGGGCAGCAGTGAAAGAAGAAGAAGAGGGAAAAGAAAGAAGGACTCCTAAAACAAAAAATAGGGGTCAGAAGCCCAAAGCATCAGTTGGTTACAACGTTGATATCGACTTCAGTAGGAGCAACCGTGACATCGCCAGCAGCACATTTCGCCAGCAGAAGCTCATTTTGTTGGAGGAACAACAAAGAAGATCCCGGAGTAAGGGGAAGACGGAGTGAAGGCGTTTGTCAAGCCCTAGAGTAGCACGCAATGCAGCAAGCTCAGAAGCAGAAAAATCCTGCCGGAGCAGTAGGTGGATGCAATAAGCCCACCACGTGTGTGGTGGCATGCACAAATGGAGCAGTTACGCTCCATGGCAAAATCCTGCCAAAGTGGCAGGTGGAGGCAGTAAGCCCACCTGGTGTCAGGTGGCATACAATAATGGAGCAGTTGAGCTCCATCTCAAAATCCTGCCGGAGCCGCAGGTGGACGTAGCAAGCCCACCTGGTGTCAGGTGGCATGCACAAACGGAGCAGTCGTGCTCCGTTGCAAAATCTAGCAGGAGCGGCATAAAGGAGGCAGTAAGCCCACTAGGACAGATGGCATGTATGAATGGAGCAATTGTGTTCCATGCCAAAATCCTACCAAGGTTATAGGTGGAAGAAGAAGCGTCGAAGAAAAATCAGGCGCTAGTCGGACCTCTGAAGCAGACGAGGACCACTTCCTCGCATTTCCACCAGAAGGCAATTTGTGGTGAGGCAAGTTCGCTCCTCAAAACTACAAATATCCCTTCAACAACAGCGTGCTCAGCAGCAACTGGTCTGACAACAGGAGGTGAAGCAGTAGTGCAGCAGTCGGAGCAGCTTTCGGAGTAAAGACGAGGAGTCCAAGATCCAGGAACGACCTTGGAGTAGCTCGTCCTGATCACGAGCTACGTGGCTAAGCCCGCCCTTCATGCGGATCAGAGCTATAAAGCCAACCTGTGTACAATGCCTTCTGCAAGGTGGAAGGAATGACCACCAGTACCACCAGCAGCAGTAGCAGCAGCGAACGTAAAATGGAAGACGTCCCAGATGCGCGGCGGGTAGCCTGGTAGATAAAAACAAAATTGCCGGAATACAGATTTTGTTTCGACAGTAGTCAGAACCCAGTATTGGGTTTCCTCTCCTCCAAAAAAAGGATCGGATGGCGGGTTTACTTCTCGCCGCCGTGGATCCTCCTTCGTCAGCAGTCGGTGCAGCAGCGAAGCAGTAGCACCAGCTGGAGAAGCAACAACGGACAACAGCAGGCAACTACTTTAATCCTCATCGGAGGAGCTCTCATCGCAAGTGGTGCTCACCACTTTTGTTTTTCTGGCTACGACGTGCAAACTGGAAGCTCGGAGCAACGGTAAAAAGAAACAAAAGGGGCATACTGGGAGCCGAAAGTGGTTGCTGAGCTGCAGTTGGGAATCGGAGCCCCAGCAGGTCGAGCAGTGGAGCGCAATTTGCATGAAATGCGCGACCGGAAAAGAAAAGAAAGTAAGCTTGATGGAACGAGCGAAACAAGGACTGGCTAAGGTGAGCACCGAGTGAGGGGGAGGGGAGCGACGCCCATGTTGGACGTCGCACCAGCTCGCCGTGCTGGCGAGCTGGGCCAGGAGCCTGTCGCGAGAGCAGGCTCAGTCGCTGCAAAGCACTGCCACGACTGCAGGCTGGCACGAAGCCTGTGCCGAGACGGCAGGGAGGCTGGCCAGCGACCAGCCAGCGAGGCCTTGAGCAAGGCCTCCGCTCTAGAGGACGAGCCGAGAGAAAAAAAAGGAGCTGGACCGAAGTCCGCCCCTCAAGCGACGAACGGTGGCGGAGGGCCACGCGGAAGCAGCGTGAGGCCAAGTGCCCGTGGAGCGAGTGGAGCAAGCGAGCGACGAGCTCCACTCGACGCAGCTGACGGGCTGCGAGAGAAAAAAAAGGGTGGAAAGGGGCAAAGGTCGGAAGCAGCAAGGACCCTAATCGGGCAGCCAAACCAGCGTCGACCCACCCGAGTCAAGGCAGCTCAGTTCGAG